>OZ022421.1:14170741-14453241 GCA_963989365.1 Rhimphoctona megacephalus | reverse complement strand
CAGCACCGTAAATTTTAGAATCCGTATAGTGAATTCTACTGTCTATAATTTTTACTGTGCAAGAACTGTAAAAATTACGTTGAGTATTTCAAATTTTACAATTCGTAAGATAAAAAAAAATTATCGCTTACGAATAAATGTGTTTCTTCAATTTGTACGTCACCATATTACCGGGAAATCACGGTAAAAATTACTTTTTAATCCTCTCCGTGTATCATTGCTCACAACACCGATACAGATAAAGAATACGTTCGGTTTTTTTTAGATGCATCGAACGTCCGACACCCTGGTTGCCCATCAGATGCTTTTTCTGCGGATCGTGTTACTAAATTATACAAAACTGTAAGATAATTTTTTTTATTTTTCCTCCAAATTTGCACGTGTGTCTAAAAAATCGATAAACTCGTGTACAAAATTAAAAAAAAACTCGTATAGTTTTATATTTATTCTATCTTCAGAATCACCTGTAAAATCAGAATTCTAAGCTATGATATGGACTTTTACGTCGATAAAAAGATGTTAGCCTTATGTTTTGAAAACAATGCAGAAAGTAAGTGCGTTCACGGAGAGAAAATTACTGTCGTATCATAGTATCAGGATTGGATATCGTCACATTCATTAAAGCTTTAGCCGGGGAAAAAATAACCAATCTGCCCCCGCGCGGATCGTGCTAATTTTTTTCCTTTCGATTGTTATCAGTGCCACCTACAATCTAACCAAATATTAACTCTTAATGTCAAATCGTTGCAGTAAATAAAAAAAAATTAATACAATAAATTGAAAATAATTTTCTACCCATGAACTGCTCAAACGATTTGTTTGAAAAAATTATATATCGTACAATTTATTTATATCAGGATTGAGAAACGTCCAGAAAAGGCTGAAAGCCAAGATTACGATCATATCGATTCATGAGCAATCTCGAACAGCGGGAAGGTCATTCAACCACATCTGAAAAACCGAATTACTGCGCCAGTCAAGATGTATCTCTCTCGCGCTGCCGAAATCTTTATTTTACTACTAAACTTACAGGCAGAGATTTCCATCGGGAGATCCGGAAGTTCAATTGGGTCGGATCTTGTCACGAGTCTCGTATAAAAATAGATGATCAAAAGAGCTTGCCAATTTCGTGTTTTCATTTCCCACGAGTACTCGGAAGCTTCGACCGTACACCAGAGTACAGAGAGTCAAGTTACGGAGGCCTTCATAAAAATTGGTTGTGACCTTGAGATTCATGGATAATTTACGTAATCAACCCTTCGTAATTGTCCAATTTTTTCTTTGGAGTTTTTTCTTGTTTCTCATTTACATATTAGAAAGCTCTGCAAATCCATTTATTTCCGCTTACAACGTGGTCAAACAAGATTCTTCAACTATTGATAATTGCTCCCTTAATTAGTTTTCCTCTATTTAATCAACTCTTAGTAATTGTTTGATTTTTCTTCTCAAATACTTCCTGTTTTAGTTTTGCATTGAGGATTTTCGTAACAAATTTCCCAAGCTCTTTTCATAATGTTTCTAATTAATTTATCATTTGCGTAATCAATCGTTATTTCCTCTTGATTTTTTTCCACTATTTCACTCTTGCATTTGGATTTGCATCAGAGCTTTGCTAATTCATTTATTATTGTTTAAAAACATGTAAAACGAGATTTTTCAAGCTCTTCTGATATCTCTCTAAATTAGTTCATCACTAGTTAGGTATCCCTTTGTAATTTTCCTACTTTTGCTCTTCATTGCATTTCTGATCCAGTTTTGCATTTGACGTTACAGCTGCACTCTGGGGCTTTATTAATTTTGACTTTTAGAAATGTTAAACGAAATTTTCCAAACCGTTCTAACCGCTTCTATAATTAATTAGGCAGCCTTTGGTAATTTATCGATTGTTCTTTTAGGTTTGTTCCGTTTAACTCTTGCACTTGGCTTTATAACACATCGCTATAGATTTGTTCACTTTCGTTTTCAACAACGTTAAAGAAGATTTTCTAACCCTTTATAACTGCATTTTTGCCATTATTTTCGCCGTATGATAAATTCATCAATTACTAATTGTTAACGAAAACAAGAAATTATTTCGATTTCGATATAAAGTTAAAAAAAAACATTGTATTTATACAAAGAAAGGTGAAGCCCATAAATGACTCTAGGTCATTTGCTCCGAGTTGCAAAGACGAGTATTCGAAACCTCTCGGTTTGATAAGGCAGAGACAAAGTCGTCTGATGCCGAGCTCAAAAGCGGATTCTGTTACGGAAATTTCGTATTTAAAAATTTATGAGGAAACTCATCCTACTTATAGAGAGCACAGCAAATTTCGAGGGTAACAAATATATACATCAATTTTGAAGTCACCGAGTGGAACTCAGACAACTTCCGGCACTAAAGTTTGTCTCGAGGGCGCTGCTTTGAGAAATATACTTCTTCCCACACAACAACGACGAAAGGACTAGCAATAATTGTATCAAGTTTCGATGCGCGAAAGTTCTTGCTTCTTTTTCGTACCTGTGTAATTATTAATTTTTTATTTTTTATAATTGGCCGATCGCCATCGTTTAAATTAATTCGATGTTTTTTATGGTTTTCTTTTATAAAATTTATCGTACAATCCATGAGTTAATCGCTATTTTTTGCATCTCCGAATTTTTTATTAAATGGAAAAAAATACGAACGATAAACTTTTAAGACTGGAACATTATTATTGTTTCATAAGACCGTCTCAATTACAAAAATATTCGAAAGACACGCGATTTCGCGTGCATCTCCCAAGTCGCAATGCGTCACTCTGTACTTGAGAGCGTTATCAAATACATTTAACATGCTATAGATATTTTTTATTTATCTGGAATGTTGTAATTCAAATGTAAGACATTTTTTAATTCATCAATAATATCGAATACTAGGTGATTTAAACGCTCGCTTCGCGCGCGTCAACTTCTTGCCTACCGTTAATTTTGATAATAACATAAACCTCAAAATTAATGAAACCGTCAGAATGAATTAAAAAATATGATTTATACATAAAAGGTTATTATTTATTATTTAATTACTTAAGTTTTAATAAAATCGGCTTTTTTTAGAGATGTATTGAGAATAATTGTCGTTCGCTGTTCTTCTTTCCGGTTTATGACTTGTTAAAAACCAATTTGAGTTGTCATAAGTATTTTGAAAGACCAGCTGTCATTGTGACATTTTAGGACAAACAAAATAACTACAGAATCATAATTTGACTTAAGATATATACTGTACTGCATGCTAGTCAAATGAGTGCTAAATTTTCACAATTGTTTTATGCCAAGCTTAATGCACTAATTGAACGTAGTGTTAGTGGATTTATATCACAGCATGTCTTATTAACGTAGAAAAATATTAAAAACGATAGATTTGCGAAGCCATCGACTGATAAATGCAAATTTCCATGATGGCACATTTTCATCGAAATTCGTCAAAGAATAATCCATAATTTTTAACCGGTTGCAATGCACCATGTCTTATTTTGTTCCTCAAGAGATCCTTTACGAATTCACCACGTAGATTTCTTTTAAGCTTAATCGTTCCACTGTTGCAGCTAATTGTTTATTTAGCGAAAAAAATCTTTCATAAACAAGTTGCTATAATTTCCAAACAAATAAACTTGGAGAAAATCTACATGGTGAATACATAGCGAATCTCTTGAGAAACAAAATAAGACGTGGTGCATTAAAATCGGTTAAAAAATAGAGATTATTCTTTGAAAAGTTCCAATGAAAATGTATCATAATGGAAATTTGCCACTATCAGTTAGTGGTTTCGCAAATATATCGTTATTAATATTTTTCTAGGTTAATTAGACATGTCATCTTACAAATTTACCTTCACTATGTAAAATTAGTGCATTAAACTTAATGTAAGAACATTGTGAAGTTTTAGCACTCATTTGACTAGTATGCAGTACAGGATTTACCTTAAACTCTGGAACGAGACGCGAGCTACGTGCAATGTCATAACGAACCAATCGGAATAGCAGAAAAACGGTGACAAAACTGCGATTTCATGCGTTACTCATGAATTTTATATAAGAGGATTCGATCAGCTCTGAAAATCCCTTAACAACTTTGTTTCGACTGACAAATTTATTTAGCAAAAAATACACTTATTAGCATAACAAAAAGTAATTAATTTGATTCATTTGTCACAATCATTATTAATCTAGCAGATTATTACCCTAGCAGAAGTATTTTGCAGAAAAAAAAAATTATATCAGGTTTTTTAAAAAAATGAATTGCAATATTTTAAAACGTTGAAATTGAAATAATTGATGAAAATTGATTAATTTTTTTCATAAATTCTAGAGATTCCACAAAATAACTTGATTGCTTGTTTTACACTGTAATTCAATGAAAAATCTTTTTAACTGAGTAATTCCTTAAAGTTCAAAAAAATAAATTAAGAAACCCAATAATTAATTTCGTAGAATTTTAAATTTATTTATTTAATTCGCAGTATTACAATTTGCAAAATTAATTCGAATTCATATTTACGCGAATTTCAAATACTCCAGAAGTTCATTTTAAATCAATGGAACATTGTCAACTGATTTAATTAATATGAAATGTTAAAATTGACCAATTAATTTAAATTCATCATTTTGTTCCGTGAATTCTAGAGTCTCTTGAAGACAATTTGAACTTAATTAATCTTTAATCGATTATTTAATGAAAATTGCAGTAACTGACAATGAGAAAATTATTCTAGTTTTAAAAATTTAATAGGTAGAAAAACATGATAAATGGTAATATGATAAATAGCTCTGTGACAACAATTATTTGACATATCGATTATATTTTTAGATATGTAAAATTTTCCGAAACTTCTCCAATAAGTGGTGTTTGCCAAGAACAAGCCAATAACAAACATTGAAATTTGTTCGCTATTAATATTGAACAAATAAATGGAATAGAGGAGAAGTAATGAATACAGACAAAGTACAGTCGCTGCGTATAAATAAAATATCTGCTAGGCAATTGATCGTGAGTATAAAAGAGGACAATTTTCTTCAGGTTCATCAGTCACTCGCAACAGCAACTACCTTGAAGTTCTAACGAGTAGTTGTGGGTATTGAGAATCTTCGATCTTCGATTTTCAAAATGCGGAAACATCATTCTATGACCGTTTGGCTTCTTATTATTGGATTCGTCGGGGTACGGAATGACTTACAATAACTAATAGAATTATTTCGCCTATTTACAAGTCACCAAGCAAGCTAATGAATTCACAAAAATACCTTCATGTATTTTTTTTTGTAGTTGGCAGCTACTAAATGGAAAAACCCAAACTATCCCACTGGCGCACTCGCCAATACCGACCCAACCTACGGCAAGTTCAAGGACCGTGTATCATTGGAAAAGGTAACTTATTAGAAAACGACATATTTTTGTGAATCTCAAAATCGATTGAAATGTTAAAATTTCATTAGAAAACGTACGTTAGTACGTTTTTATTCGAACATTTAATGAATGACGAAATGAATAATGATTAAAATTTAGAATTACCCTAAAAAATGGATCGAGGGCATTCAATTGGGCTAAATTTTTTTTCTCAACACACGAGAGAAAACATTTCCTCGTGTTTTCTCGTTGAGCCGTTCGTCATATCGCACATTCCATACGAATTTGCCAAATCGAATCTCACTCACGCTCACGGACAAAGCAAAAATTGGCTCGAACGCTTGGTACAGGTGTTGAGCTCGAAACGCGAGGAAGCGAAAAATTTAGCTGCTTTTCACTTTTGCATGGAAGCTGGCATCAAAAAACAACAAGGAAATACAAAAATATTTCGTGATATCGGAGCCATAGAACCCTTGAAAAAAGTTGCTAGTTGCCCGACCGCCGTTGCCTCGAAATATGCCGCCCAAGCTGCGATGTTAATCGGCGAAGAAATTCCCCACAAATTGAGTCAACAGGTCCCGTTGTGGTCGACCGACGATGTCAGAGAGTGGGTCAAACAAATCGGCTTTGCCGAATTCGCCACCAACTTCGTTGAGTTTCGCGTCGATGGTGATTTGTTGCTGCAACTTACGGAAGAGAATTTGCGCGAAGACATCGGACTCACTAACGGTATAAGACGCAGACGTTTCACTCGGGAATTACAGAATCTCAAAAAAATGGCTGATTACAGCAGTCGTGACATCGGCAATTTAAACAGCTTTTTACAACAGATCGGCGCTGAATTTTCCATTTATACTTATGGCATGCTCAATGCCGGCGTCGACAAGGAATGCATAAGAAATATATCGGAGTATCAATTGTTGACCGACTGCGGTATTACCAACAGCATTCATAGATTGAGAATTCTCGACGCTATTAAAAATGGACAATTGAATTCATTCAGTCCCTGCGGACCTGACCAATCGCCCGATAAATCACTCGATGTTTTCGTCAGTTATCGCCGATCCAACGGCTCACAATTGGCCAGTCTTCTCAAGGTACATCTACAATTACGCGGATTTTCCGTTTTCATCGATGTCGAGAGACTCAAGGCTGGAAAATTCGATAATAATCTCCTGCAAAGCATACGACAAGCCAAATACTTTTTACTCGTACTCACACCTAATGCTCTCGAAAGATGCACCCAGGACACCGAGGGCAAAGACTGGATTCACAGAGTGAGTGGCAAAGTCGAAATTTTCATTTTTCTTTTTTAATTTTATCTCATTAAATATTCCAATTATATAATCGTTAATTTATAATCGCTAATTCATCTTTACTATTTTTTTTATGAATTAGGAAATCGTTGCAGCATTGCAATCTCAGTGTAATATTATTCCAATAATAGACAACTTCCGATGGCCCAAACCCGAGGAATTGCCCGAAGACATGAGAGCGGTTTGTCGTTTTAATAGTGTTCGATGGATTCACGACTATCAAGACGCCTGCGTAGACAAATTGGAAAGGTCAGTGAATTTTACTTTTCAATTTTTCGCAAATATAAAGGAAATATACAGGGCTTTACACGATCAATGGTTCCAAATATAAACTCAAGTTCCGTTGATAGAATTTTGAGGATACGTGTTTTTTTTATCTCGTATACTGCCTAAACGGTTGAAGATAGAGCGAAAGTTTATAGGATCAATTTTGTATCGCATAAAATTTCCTACAAAAAAGTTCCTGGCGACAGTTTTCTATCTCCAATAGTTAAGTTCTGAGAGAGAATTGGAAAAAGACGTAGAAAAGTTTGCCGTATACACCATCCTTGGAAAGCTGGTATTTTTTTGATCCGCTTTCAGGACTAAATTACTGAAGTTTTAAAAATGCCGTAAGGAGTTTTCTTGTAGGAAATTTTATGCTCTACAAGATTGATTTTATGCTTCTTTGCTCTATTTTCAATTGTTTCAGCAGTATTGGTGATAAAAGATCGCGTGTCCTCCAACTCTAATAATTATTAATAAATCATCAGGAGAGAACGTGATTGAAAAACATTACTGGACTTTTCGACTCGGAATTTAGTCCTAAACTTAAGTTTGTTATTTAAACCATCGACTGTGGTACACTGTGTACAAAAAAAAACACTAATATTATTTTGTTTACTATATTTGTTATGAAAAAATATACAGAGTGGAAAATAATTGTGTATTTGTCTTTTATTCAGGTTTATGCGGTTAGAAACATCGGTACGTCCCGAATTATCAAGCGGAATTTCTCGTGGCATCGGTTCGAAGGAAATTACGATACCGAGCACACCGGGAAGCACAAACATGCGGCAGCCCCCAAATTATCAACGAATGCACAGTAACGAGAGTCGAGGAAGCGACAAAGATTCTACGAGTGGTAGAGAGTGACTAAAGGGCCCGCCCACAGCCAAGCAGGTAAAATTTCCTCCTCAGTTTATTTTCACCGTAATTTTTTACTAAACTCATCGCTAAATCCACGAAACTAACTCAATCGATTGTAACCATATTATTTCATACGCAGCGAGAATCGATCGGAATAAATCCTATAGAAAGAAAGTAATCAAATAAACAAATCACACGAGTTGTTGTGCCCGCGAAGACCGTCACGTGGGGACGAGTTATTGAGGATGGGTATTTTGGGATTATTTGCCCATGAATGAGCCAAAACTCCAACTCGATATTTAAAAACAAGTTAACGTAGGTTTATTGAGAAAAGTGAAGTTAAAAAGGTGTACAAAGTCAAGGTGATTTGCCTTGAGACCAATCGTTCTAGATTATTTCGTAGATTGTCGCAGACGGCCGAATTTGGGCAGATTCGCTGCTTTTAATGATTCACGTAATTTCCCCCAAATGGTATTAATTTTACCCCTACTATATTTTAATTGGCTCTCGCATATTCTCGAGCGATCGGTGGCGTGATGCGCTGTCAGCTTTTTAGGGGCGAGCTCGCTCGGAGTGGACGGACCTACGCGCGGCTGTTAATGAAAAAATTGATGTATTTGCGAATTATTTTATACTGGCTTGTGTTGCCATGCGATGTAATTTTACGGAATTCTGAATTACTATGTGGAGCACAACACAGCGGAAAGATCGAAATTAAAACGCGCTCGGATCTCAATAGGTCAGTCAAGGATCAATCCAATGTCAAGATGTTGTTTAGTTGTTGTCAAATTTTCCTTTTCCAATTGTCTTGCCTCTCCTCTTTCCGTTAATTTGTCGAATATTTTACGTGTCCTCTTCGTTGTTGCACTTAGAAATATTTCACGTATACGTTCTTAGCCAAAAATTCATAAACAAGTTTATATTCAAAATTTTTTAAATTTTGCATTATAAAATGTTTACGGAATTTTCTATTCACTATAGAATTTCTTTTTAAATAAAAAAAAAAAATTGGTATTTGAGTAATTATTGTTCGTTCAATATCTTGGAGACTTCTCATGTAGACTGTGAAATCCGTGCATACAAGAATTTGCGATTTTTTATACATTGATGTTGGGTTAACAAAACACAAAGTATAAAAGAGAGAAATGTAATGAGAAAAACGTATGCCTACAGTTGTCCAATAACTAGTTGAACGATTTTTTCGATTTATTATTATTGAAAATTATTGAAAACGAACGACATTTCGAACATATAAAATGAAATTTTTGTCAAGGAGCAAACGTGTGAAGCATTCTTTTTTATAATTTACGTAAATTTGTTTTTTCCATGTTAGCCGAATGAGCACGGCATTTATTTATAATTATTTCATGTTCGAAGAGCCTAATATTTGTTTACATCTTTAAACGATGACTCAAATTCGTTTTGCAGGCTTCGTAAATCATCGAGTCCGTCCCATTGGCTGATGAGCATGCCACAAACGTCCCCGCGTCTTAAATTTATCTATACTTATCCGGAAAGAAGTCCGATACCGCGCTGTCCACCTCGACAACCGTCCTCGCCATCGGCGCGTTCACGTTCGCTCGAGTTGCTCGATCAAACGGAAAACAAAGCTGCAAAACCGGTAAATAAACCCGAGCCATTGCCGCGTCCAAGATCTCGAAGTCTCGACGGATTTCTCGACGACGACGGTCGCGTCGAAACTCCGGAAACTTCCGCGAGGACGCGTTCCCGAAGTCCAATCGGTACGACGGTAGAACATTTAAAAGGCACGAAAATCATTGGGTGCAGCGAAGAAAATTTGCCCACGATTGTTGTGGTAGCTGGAGAAGCACAAACTTTGGACAACGACTTGAATCCGATGCCCGTTTCGAGACTCAAAACCAAATTAAACAGCGATAAGATGGATTCAAACGAAGCAACTAAAACAGCAGCAAGGCGTGAAAGTTCTAGAATCTCTTCGTCGTCGTCCGAAAATTGCACAGAAAAACGGAGTTCCGACGATTCTCCAACTCGTTCTAGCAGCAAAAAGGTTGATAGAGAAATAATCAATGACGTTGTTGGACGAAATACCGAGGACGGCTGTGATAGGGACAAGAATAATGAGACGATTTATGTATCGAGAAACGAGAAGTCTTGCAAGATGCTCCTTAAAGCGAAAAGCTGTGGTACGGGTTTAGACGACAACGAAATGTTTTCGTCCAACCACTGCGAAGCTCACGACAACGCGTGCAAAAATCTTAATTCTCATAATCATCAACAGGAACAACAACAGAGAGGCTCGTTACTCTCGTTGCACGCAACTTCCGCCGCTCATCCAAAAAGAAAGTGAAATTGCACAAACAAATGTGTCAACAAAGTGAGATCTTTAATTAAGAAGTAATCGTTCTTTCTAATGCGAGAAAAAAAAACATACACACACAGACACAAAAAAGTGATATAGCCTTATTATTAATTAAATTTTCTATACACAAAGTGCTAAATGAAACAAAGTGCTTTAACGATGTTGAAATGCGACAAAGAGCCACCTTGATTTTCGGCGTCGGAGTTCTCAACAAAAAAAATATAATTTTCAGTACTTGACTACGAAAAAGAAAGAAAACTTTTGGATTATTGTTAATTTATTTTACACGTCATAGAATATTTCCGTTTATCAGGCAGCTGAGAATCTGTATTAAATATACAAAGACTGGCAGTATTGGGAGGATGACAAATTTTTATGCCTAAGCTAAACGAATGAGTTTTCATTCTATGCCTTTTTTTATAATCGACGACTTCAAAACCTATAAGAAATAGGCAGCTTTCACGGGTACTTTTTATATTTCCTTTCAAAAGCAAAAAATGTATTATACTATTCTTATATAAGTTGGGTAATTATGTAATACTGTTAATCCTTTTTACCATCTTTTTTTTTAGTTATTTTAATCATGGACTACACGATGTTATTTTATTATCATCGTCATTTTTCGCGGCAGCTATAACAGACCGATAAAAATGTATTTTCGGTTTTTTTTAATACCTATTTTATTTTGTATTTTAGACATTCGTTATTAGCCGTAAGTTGATGTATTTTTATCATTTTAACGTATTAGACAACGTTTGTTGATACAATTATACATAGATCTATTTATATACATGAATATTAAAGATTCGCGGCAGCGAAGCGAGACAAGTACATTCTCGAAATTCGAAAACAAAGACATGATAGCTACCGCAATCTCTATACGGCAAGGACCGTGATCCAACCCTACTTTTCATTCTTGAAATTAGTACTTTACATAAAATTGTTCCGTCTTAATGAATATAAAACTGGCAGTTATTTTTATTTCATTTTTCTCTTTAAAAGAAAAAAAAATCAATGCCGTACTAACATGCAGTTCGGAGATATTATTTATTTAAATGACGTTCGCGGCTGTATCAGATTGTTGGTCGGAACATTGAATTTTCGTGATCCCTGAACTTAGCTTTTTTACAAAAGAGTCACATTTGACCTATAAAGCTGGTAATGTTGTAAGTGTATTTAATATATTTATATATAAATTTTTTTTATATGGGCACTGAAGCCGAAAGGAGTCTGAATTTGCAGTGAGTTAGACAAGGAAGCAGCTGACACCGTCATAACAAGATGCGGATGTGTGTGCACGTGTGTGTGTGTGTGTGTGTGTGAGTCAAGTTTGAGCGATAATGAATAGATCTGTGGTATTCAGGACAAGTGTAATGAAACACAGAAAATGCATTTTAATTTATTCTGCTCCCCCAAACTTAATTGATATGTAATAATGTAATAAAATTCTTGTTAAAGTAATTATTTTATTATATAATTACTATTAAAGCGGGGGGGGGGGGGGGGGGGGTACAATGAACAAGCATGGATAAATAAATAAATTCGTGAAAATAAAATTGATGATTATTTGCAATATGATATTTCATTTTTATTATTAGTTATATTCTTTAATAATAATACTTATAGAATGGAATAATTAATACTATACAGTTATTTGTACTGAATAATTTTATTTCTTTACGACCATTTAAACAATAAATTGAATAAATAAATTTTAATGAAACAAGCAACGAACTTAATAATTATTATAATTATTAATTAAACGATCAAACGAAATTACCTATGTGAAGTTCGATCGTAATTATCTGTAGAGTCTCATTTGAGATGATTACATTGTAGTACCGTAGTTTCGTACGAAACTATCACGAATTTCAGAACTTAATAAAATAAAAAAATGAATGTTGGTCTATCCAACAGCCGTTGTTATGTACACCAAATAACTTCATATTGTTTAAAGATAATAATAACAGAACATAAATAAAACATAAGCTAACTAGCTGAAAATGATTTCTGCGAAGTTCTTTCTGCCCGATTTAATCGGTCTATTATAATATTTTACGAATACTTGAGAATCTTTCGACCATCCTGCTGTGTTTTTTATAACATCAATATCTATACCTTTCACTAATGCCTTGGATATCGATGCATGCCTTGTCGAATGTGCTGTGAATTCTGATCCAATGCCACTTTTAGAGAGAACCGATCTTTTATCAACCTACTGATCGTTTGAGTTGTAGCTTTTTCGTGTGGTTTCCTTAACGTGATTAATACATAGTCGCAATTTTCCCTTACTTCCTTTGTAACTTCCAAGTATCTTTCAAGCGTACTGGCGATGCAAAATTCTGGTTTTTCTTTGTAATAAGGTAAAATGGCAAAAAACTTTAAAAAAGTAAAAAAGAACGCCAAGTATTAAAAGATCGCGACCTTAGTTATTAAATGACCATTGTATATTCTTGTTATTACTTTTTACTTCACCTCCGAAACCTAACTAAAAAATGTTTGTTCTTGGATTTCAGATAATGAAAAAATATTCATCTCTATTTCTTATCCGTAATATACAAAAGGTTACTGTACGTCGACAAAAAATGTTCAAAGTGTTCTTTTTGATTTTGATAAAAAAATAAAGATTCACAATTCTCATTCTACCTCTCATTCATCCGTAACAAGTTATACTGTACATCGAATAAATATCTAGTTACAAATTGTTGCTCATGATTGAGAAAAAAAAATGGAATCATTTTAACATAGCCAAGAACAGTGAATGAATTACGGGTTTCAGCAGGGAATCATGTACACCTTAAATGGTACCTGCTAAAGGGTTTTGTCACTTCAAGGTCTTCCAGAATAATTCTGCGAATATTAAGAGATTGTTGTTCTGATTTTATGCTAGCTAGAACGTGCAACACAATTTCACAGTATATGATACAAAGAAAAATTACATAGAAAAGCGCAAATGCGCGTACAAATGCACGCGTTGTATCTATACGTATGTCTCGCATAAATTCACTGCAAAGTTACACACAAACTTGGCGTGCATGGTTTTCAAATGTAAGCTCGGCGAAGAATCGCCCCATCTGTCTGTACGTAGAGCGAATTCAAATACCCACTCATTTTATTTGTTCTTCTTTCCGTCATCCCTCATCTATTCACCCATGAATTTGTATACTCGCCTATCTATTTATCCGTTCGTCCAAACCATCTATTCATATAGTTCATCCAATAATTCGCCCGTACGTCCAAAAAATGAGCGAACAGACGAACGGATGGATGGGATGCATGAATAAATTGGGACGCATATACGGATAAACAACCGCCCTTATCTATCCGTTAAGTGTTAAGATGTATAAACCCATTAACTTCCGTGCGTACATCTCAATTCATCATCCCATCCATTCATTTTCCTATCTGTCTGTCGATCACAATTATAAACTTATCCATCCAACTCATATATTCTACTCAGCCGGTACGACTAACCATTCTTGCCATCCATCCCATCCATCGATCCATTTATCTCATTGTCCATTTCTTTTATTTATACAGCCCAACTCATTTATTCATCCCATCTACTCATCGGTTCATCGATTCAATTATCCAATCCATTCGTCGATATATACCGTTTAACTATTGATTCATTTCTTTCATTCATCTTTCGCGTTCATCTCATTTGTTTATCTATTCGTCCCATTGATCCAATTCATCTATACATCACAGTCATTTATTTCGTTCTCAAATCATTAACAAGGACTCTTCTATTCTATCTAGGGACTGAATTGCTTTTACTATCGATGGAAGAAATTGTTAAATATTCATTTGGATAGTATATTCGATCAATTGTGTCTTCCCGAGCTTACATTTGAAAACCATGCACGCCAAGTTTGTGTGTAATTTTGCAGTGAATTTATGCGAGACATACGTATAGATACAACGCGTGCATTTGTACGCGCATTTGCGCTTTTCTATGTAATTTTTCTTTGTATCATATACTGTGAAATTGTGTTGCACGTTCTAGCTAGCATAAAATCAGAACAACAATCTCTTAATATTCGCAGAATTATTCTGGAAGACCTTGAAGTGACAAAACCCTTTAGCAGGTACCATTTAAGGTGTACATGATTCCCTGCTGAAACCCGTAATTCATTCACTGTTCTTGGCTATGTTGACCCTTATGTACACACCCGGGTGCCCGAGTGCCCACCTCGTCATATTTTTGCTTATAACTTGAATAAAAATTAAAATCTCGACCTGAGCCTTCAAATCTCCATTATTCAACTCTTTTAGAAGCTAAAACCATACTGGTAATTTTTTTTTAAATGTTTTAAATCTAAACTAAATGACATTAAAGTACATGTGCATAGCGGGCACACCCGAGTACCCGGGTACCCACTAGGTGAAAAATGATGTTTTGACTAGGGAATTAGGTTAATAAATAAATAAAAAAGGGAACAGGGGTTAATGAATAAAAAATTACAATAATTTTCAAGGTAAATTAGCGTATATTTACATTTATTTCGCGCAATCAATACATTTAATCGTCGACACACAGTGTTCATCGCAGACAGGCTTTTCACAAACGGCACATTTTCGCGTTTTCCTGCGTCCTGCGCGCTACCTGTGCAGCGCTCGGAGACCCTACTTCTATCTTTTTTCATGGAAGCTAAAACGGGCCAGGGAACTTGAAAATGGCTTTGATAGTTTCTATTGATGTTTATTTAATGAAATTAATTGGTTCCGAACGATTCCGTTCATGTGAAAACCCAGGAATTAAGAAAAACTAATAGTGGGCACCCGGGTACCCTGGGTGTGTAACAACGAGGTAAAAGTTGGGTGTGTACATAAGGGTTAAAATGATTTCATTTTTTTTTCTCAATCATGAGCAACAATTTGTAACTAGATATTTATTCGATGTACAGTATAACTTGTTACGGATGAATGAGAGGTAGAATGAGAATTGTGAATCTTTATTTTTTTATCAAAATCAAAAAGAACACTTTGAACATTTTTTGTCGACGTACAGTAACCTTTTGTATATTACGGATAAGAAATAGAGATGAATATTTTTTCATTATCTGAAATCCAAGAACAAACATTTTTTAGTTGGTTTTTCGGAGGTGAAGTAAAAAGTAATAACAAGAATATTGTAACGGAACGCTTTTGCCATACGTTAAACGTCGCTACACGCAGGTCCGAGCTTCCTAAATAATTTTAAATAATTTTGGAGCAAGTATGAAAAAAACGTGAGAAACGCGGATTTTGTGTTCAAAATAATAACAAAATTAATTTATTCAATTAACCAATGTAAATTTTCCGATTTTTGTTACAATAAATGAATATTTGTTTTATTTCGCGTTCGGGTTATTTATTTGCATCAATTTATTTAATAATCCGGATCAGAACGGAAAGAAACGTTATCAATTCTATTTATTTGTCGGTAACTATTCTAACAATATTTATTTCAATTCCCTTTTCGCGTCAGAATTATCATTTAAATGAGAAAAATAACAATAATAATGGTCAAATAATTAAAAACGATGTCTTCGAGGCTAATTAACAATAATAATTGAAATACTCGATGAAACTTTGTCTACAGAATAATAATGATAATAATTCAAACAATAATTGAATTATTTAATATGAAATAACAATTAATAGGGTTTTATGTGCCGCGAAATTCACTTGTATTTTATAGTGAATAATAAAAAATAATAATTCAAAATTTTAATAATCCAAAAGTGGATTGACTCGATATAATAATAATAATGATAATTTTTAATTTTTAATTGATTCTATACAATGGATAATCTTACCGCGGCCTTTTGGATTATTGAATTCAGGATTATTGAAGATTTTAAGAATAGACGAGGATTGCTGAGCATAATAAGTGACGCAGACTGGTTATATTTTATCGAAAATATTTTTCAATTAAAAATTTCAAAACATAAATTATCAAATTTTAATTAAAAGAGAGCAAGCAGGCTTCCCACTTCCAGCAGGCATTAATTCAAAAGATAAAAATAATTAGAGGAAACGTAGTATGCAAGCTATGGGCCTCGAACGTCACCGAACGACGCCGATACCTCACACACCACAGGTAAGGATGCGGACCCCGAGCTATGGGATGTGAACGTCGCCGAACACCTCCGATACCCCGAGCACCCACAGGAAAAAGGAAAAATGTAAAAAAATTAAAGAATGACCTTGGACTATGGGAGTTGAACATCACCGAACCGCTCCGATACTCCAAGCATCAAGGAATTATAGGAAAAAATTAAAGGAATAGGAATTGACCTTGGACTACGGGAGTTGAACGTCGCCGAACCGCTCCGATACTCCAAGCATCAAATATGATAAGAAAGATAGGTTATTATCCTGCTGGAACTAGGAAGGATCTCTGCTGCTGGGAGCGTGTTGTCTCTCCGAGCTCTGTTTTCAGAATGAGCAGAATGCCTCCCTACTGCTGCTGTGCACGGCTTTTTATACCCAGCAGATCCTTTGTTCTCGCGCTCGAGTTCCGATTCGCTCACCGGGTAGTCTCGAACCCGTTCTGCGCACGCTCATTTACAATATTTTTAGGATTCGTTCTTCGCTTCCCCCACTCTCGCATTCTCATACTTCGATTTGTTCGACGCTACCCCCACTTTATGCATCGCCTGCGCAAAAATTAATAATTTTCGTAATTTACCAATTTTTATAATAATTTTATCACATTTGATCATTTCCTAAATTTATTTAAACATTTCGGAAAGATTTTTCAGTAATTAAAGAGTTTTTAATTAATTTTGAAATAATGAAAAACATACTCTCTCATTCGTCGCTTGTCCCACGTGCATGCGCACAAACATTCGTTCTTTTCACTCTTAAATTACTGGTCATTTTCGCATAAATTTACCGCGCGAGTTATTCCCTTCGATTTATTGGATTTTTCTGCATATTTTACGCATTATTTTAATTGCAGTAATGTCTTTTTAATAATTAATTATTGAAACGTGCAAAAAGTCACGTACGCATTTTTTAGTTCCGGTTTTTCACGATAGGCGGCGGTCAGACACTTTCGTAAGTGTCGCGTCGTTGTTAGCATAATGTTCAAGATGGCCGCTGACAACAACAGTCAACAAACGCACGCGAAACGTTGTCGCGTCGTTTTCTCAAAATTGTCGGATATCGGATGAAAATCGGGATAAAATCAGAATAATGTTTTTATAAAGAAGTGCCGGGACTACGCGTAAGTGTTTTCGTTACAATGCCCCCCAGAACTAAAAGAAACGAGTACTCGTAATTTTTGTTCTCAAACAGTAGAAAGGATGATGATGATGACCATGGTTATGATGCTGATGATGATCATGGTAGTCTCATTGTTTTTCATGATCTAGATGGTCTGGAAGGTCTCGATGATCTCGATGGTCTAGATGGTCTGGAAGGTCTCGATGATCTCGATGGTCTAGATGGTCTTGATGGTCTCGATGATCTGGATGATCTCGATGACGATTTTATTTTTCAGCTTCTGTTTATGCCGCTGGGGCAACTTCTTCTTCTCGTTCGATCTCATCTAGTCGTCGCGTTGTCGCACAATTTGAATTTGTATAAAGAAAAAAATAAGATAATTCGGGATATTGAAACAGAGAACAAAACAATAAGGAAGTGTCAAACGGTAAAAGTGGCAGCTGAGGCAGGGTGTCAAGTCGTCACGGGCCTACTGTCTACTGTGTCAACTGGATCGCGCAACTCGCCATTGTGTAACTCTCCAACCGTAGCAAGTCTACCCTGTGTGGAAAGTCCCCAACCGTGTAAACTGGATCTAGCGCGAGCTCTAATCCGTAGTATTTTGATATTTCCCCGACGCTCGCGTATCCCCACTTTCACCGCCTTTCTTAGGTACACGCCGGGCAAGTGGGGACTTGCCCGGCGTGTGATTTTGAAAAAGTTGTGTCCTGTCTTTTCTTCAGATTTTTCATCAGCTGTGGCAGGGTGTCAAGTCGTCACGAGCCTACTGTCTACTGTGTCAACTGGATCGCGCAACTCGCCATTGTGTAACTCTCCAACCGTAGCAAGTCTACCCTGTGTGGAAAGTCCCCAACCGTGTAAACTGGATCTAGCGCGAGCTCTAATCCGTAGTATTTTGATATTTCCCCGACGCTCGCGTATCCCCACTTTCACCGCCTTTCTTAGGTACACGCCGGGCAAGTGGTAATATATTGTAAATACACATATCCGTTCAACAATATTTCCTTTTCGCATATAAGAATATGGAGGTAAAAAAAAAATATTTTGGCAGGACATTAATCTTCCGTTTCCATTATCGTTGACAGATAATTTTTTTGTTCACAAGACGGGTATTTTTTTCGGTGGTTTTGGACAACTTGTACTAGATATTGTACTTGTGTTTCGTCTTTTGTTAAATAACCATTAAATTGCTCGATCAAAGCTACTCCGCGCTCCGCCGCATCATTCACTACTCTGATATTATTGCATATGGTCCGGCAGTATTGATAAGAATCACTGGTGGCCCATAGACTTGTGTTTAAATCAAGGAAATCACGTGGGAGTTCGAAGAGTATGCATATTCACCGACATATTTCACACTCGGTACACAATCACAGCGACAGAAAATACCCTTTGGATGACAAAAAAATACTTGGATTCAATATCTAAAGACATACAATGGTTCTTCTACATCCAAATATACTTAAATATAAAACTCAGATATTTTTTAATAATTATGCATATTTGATGTTATTAATTTTCTACGGAAACTTAATTTTTTCTCATATAATTGCGAAAAAAAACACAAAAATGGATTGCGCCACCTTTTAATTTTGTGCTACAGGGCGTTCCTTTCGCGAGGCTTTTTGTTTCAGGATATATCAACGTTCAGGACACGGTAAATGAAAAAAAAAATATCGATTTCTTTTGAACCACCCTAATATATATATATATATATTAAATTAATATAATAAAAATAATTCCGAGGTTAATTAATAATAATTAATTAAGTTATTATTTCCGGGGAAAATTTATTTTTTGATCACTGCACGCTACCAGTGAGAGAGAGAAGAAATGCGGCTGCGCGTGCTGTCTCTTTCACTCAACGGCGCATGTAAGAGAGGGTATGCCTCGTTCAGTGGGCCGGGTGACGGACAGTAGAGAAATGTAGATTATTGTTAAAAGGGCGTATGCCACACCTATTCGAGAGCGACTTACGCCTGTCTGTTCCTGAAGAAAGCACAGTTATCCCGAAATGTTCGATTTTATTTCGCCAAATCATCATATCTCAAGATTGGCTGGACGGATTTACTTGCAACAAAGACCAATAAAAAGAGAAAAATCGAAAAAAAATCGACACTAATATTCAGATTTTTTCCTCAAACGGTTCGTCCGTCAGAACGGTTTGAAAACGTCATGACGTCATAAAACCGGCATATTCGAGTGTATAAGAGTGCCGTAGGCCTCGCGCTGGCTTTTTATTTTAATACTTGGCGTCGAGCCGCTACCGCGTCTCTTGATAGGAGCAAAGGTTGGTAAGCTCCAGGACGTGATGTTTTTATCAAATCGGTGATTTTAATTTCTAACCCCTCTAAATGAACGAGAAATATTCTCTAACTTCATAAGAGAGTATGTTTGTACTCTGTGTGCTGTGCCCAGGATCAATAACGTTACCGATCTCTCAGATAGTTGTTGAATACCCAATTTATCAAGAGGAAACATTTTTGAAATGAATTTCAGAATCGGGCTAACATCCCAAGTTTCATCATATTTTTGTCTGGTTGGCCGAAGCCGAAAAATACCCTTAAACAATCTATTAATACTAGGATCCTTAACAGCTTCATTTACTGTTAATAAAGAAACAGCTGATCTCGTCGAATTTAAAGTACCGTAACTGGCACCGGCCTCATATCGTCTTTGTAAAAATTCAAGAACAAAACTAGAACTTGGGCTGTGAACACTTGTTTTAGTTTCACTACAGAACGATACCCATAATTTTATCGGCCCTGTATACTGTTTCCATGTGTTATCTACTAATGATGCCAACAAAACTTTGATTACTGCTTCCGAATATTTTTTCTTTCTATATGCTTGCCGGACAATCTACTGGTAATCAATTCCAGCGATTTCTCCAGTGGGTGACGAAGAGATCTACAAGGAGATAGTAGCAGACCTTTATTAGGGTGCAAGACTTTATTAGTAGCAGACCTTTATTAGGGTGCACTATCGCAATACCGCATGCTTCATCTGCTATAACTTTCCTCAAAAATCTCAACACTAGAGCAAAAGGAGGGAATGCATAAAAATAATAGGAACCCCAGTTAAGCGTAAACGCATCAACCACAAAGGCCTCCGGGTCTCTATGCCATGAACAATACATCTTACATTTGTTATTAATTCTCGAAGCGAATAAATCTATTCTCGGTTCACCATAATTTCGTGCAATATTTTTAAATGCTGCTTCTGATAATTCCCATTCCGTATCTATATTCTTTATCCGAGATTCCCTATCAGCTTCGATATTGTCTTTTCACGCTATGTACGATGTAAATACCCAAATTCTTCTGCACTCACACCACTGCCAGATATCCATGGCTATTTTATGAAGTCTTGCATATTGCACACCTCCCATACGAATTACATATGTTATCGTTGTCGTATTATCGATACCCAATAATATCTTGCAATCTGTTAATTCCGCAGCGTAACACTTTAATGCTAGTAAAACCGCAATTAGCTCTAATTGATTGATATGAAGTTTTTTTTCGTTTTCATTCCAAAACCCATGTGTACTATCATCATCAGAATATGCGCCCCAGCCTGAATTTGATGCGTCCAAAAAATTTCTTTAACAAATCTAAAACTTCTAATCTGATCAACTGATTTCGGTATATTCTCAAGCCTCCACTTAAATTCAATTTATAATGTGTCAAATAAATCGATCTGCGCATCGTAATCTCCACCACTTATTAACAATCCATACAATTTTTCTTTTGTGTATAACCACCTTTACTCTATCGCACGACAGCAACCAATCAATTTCCCGATGAAATGTGCAAACTCTCTTATTGTATTATGTCTGATCGTGTGAACGAGAGGGCTGAGAGAAAATCACAACTAAGAAAAGTATTTCACATTACGAAACACTCTCAGATAAACAAATAAATAAATAGATTAAATAAATAATCAATAAAAATGATAAATGTTCGGAATAGCTATTAATGTGCTAAGCGCACCTAGTACGGCCGACAATATATGAAAATTAATGAAAATTAATGTAGGTAAGGATTATATAAACAATAAGTTGAATTCAGAAATAACAGATTTATTCTTGGGATAGTGTTGTGCCCCGAATGGCAACATGAAATCAATTGAAACAAATTACAACATAAATTGATGGACAACAGGAAGCATAAATAACATTGTAAGGCAGCACGTTCCTACGATCGATCGCCGAAATGGGTCGATCCCGAGCGTGAGCACCCTAAAATGCTGACAGGGCATTACGCCACCGAACGTTCGAGAACGTTCGACAGTTGGCTAATAAATTAATGGAAGGGGTAAAATCGATACCATTTGGGGGAAAATTGGACACTCGATAAAAGCAGGAACAATGCCCAAATTCGGCTGTCTACGACATTCTACGACGACATATTGAACGATTGGTCCCAAGGCAAACTATCTTGACTTTGTATTTTATTCTTTAACTTTATCAATAAACCTAACATTAACTTGTTCTAAAGTATTGAGTTGGAGTTTTGGCTCAATTATTGGCAATAATCCCCAAAATACCCGTCCTCGATAACTCGTACCCACGTGACGGTCTTCGCGGGCACAACATTGGTGGTAGCGGTGGGATTGCCAGAACTCAAGAACCAGACACATCTTTGAGGTCAAACTAAAGAAGAAGAAGGAATCAAAGGGCCAAAGACCAGACGAGAAATTTGAGCAACAAATCGACAAGGACCTGGCTGTTCAATTCGACAACTTGGAAGCTTCAAAGAGTATCGTCTCATCGAGTAGCCGACCGACCAACGTCACAGATTCACCGACTGAAGGAAGACCAAGCTGACCCGACAGAAATTCGACCCGGCAACGAGCAACATGCGAACGATCATCTTACTGTAAATGACGAAACATTAATTAATTTGTAATCCGCCAAAGCCAGCGCGTATAAAATTTTACATGTCGAACGACGAATTAGTAAACTGTCTAAGTTATCGGGTATAAAAACAGTCTCTCGATCCCTAGACCCATTTTTCAGTAGAAATTTAAAATTTGTGCGTAAACCAAAAAACACTTCAACGTCCGAAGACGATTATTTAGACGCCGCAGAATCAGAAAGTGAATTTAATCCTACAAAACTCCCTAGAGACTCCCCATTCGCAGAATCTACTCTCAACCCTTTTGCTGCAACAATGGTAGAAACAGTAAATCTAGATGGCACCACAACCGCAAGCGGTAGGGAAACTAATAATTCAAATAATGGCCGAAATAACAATAATAGAAACAATAACGATGAAAATCGCGAGAATAATAACGGTAATAGCGGTAATAACAGTAACAATACCGAGCTAAATGACGGAAATGCACCTCCTACCCCTACACGCAGACTTCGAGGTTCTATGCCCCTCAAAGAAGCGCGTGCCCTTATACCCCGTTTCGATGGCACAAAACCCGAGGAAATACGCTATTTAATATATTCATTTGGTTTAGCAAATAAATATATTGACGAATTAGATGAATCCTTTTTATTAGAAACCGTTTTAACCACAAAATTAGCGGGAAAAGTGCGAGAAGATGTCCGGTACAAAGAAATGGAAACTTTTGAATCGTTTAAAGAAATTATGTTAGAACTATATAGTGAACGTCGCGCCGTAGGAACTTTACAAATGGAATTACACACATGCCGATAAAAATCCAATGGAAGTATACTAGATTTCGGACAGAGATTAGAAAGTCTGATGATGGACTTAACGCGGTTGTCTAGTGTGAAGGTTGTTTTTTTAATGCTTTTTTGGGATTTTTTTTTTGACAAACCATTAAAATAAAATAATTCATAAATAGTATATCATTTTTATTAACATTTAAACAAACTTTGTGAATTTTTTGAAGTCAATATATTGAATATAATCGGAGATACACCGCCCAACAGGAACACATAAAAAAGAGGTGCTCCACTGCTGCCATGATTCCGGCCGTTCTGCTTATCTGAAATCAAAAAACCAAGCGCCATTCCATTTGTGAGACTTGAGGCTCTACATGGAACTAAAATAAAGACAGAATTCCAAAAAATAATTTTTTTTTACGCTTTAGAAAAAAAAATCATTTTTTTGCACTTTTTTGGGGTCTATTTAGCTGGTAAAAAAAAACTAACGAAGCAATCTTAATTATTTTAGTTCAACTTGTAGTTATATATGTATTAAAGATGCTGTATAAATTTGAGCAGAATCAATTAACTAGTTTTTGAGATATCATGGCAGCAGTTTGAAAAAATAGTGTTTTGAGAAAAACGCGTTTGAAAGTTATTGTATATAATCGCGCGCTCCGTATACTTGCTCCGGTTTACGGTTGCAACTTTTCAGCGGCTTCAAATTTCGAAAAATCCTTTTACCCACATCTTCTACATATGTTTTAGATGTGATTTATGAAAAATAATCGATTTTTTTGACCTGACACACTAGATGACCGCCTTAATAGAAGCCAGTACGAGAACGCAATCGACAATAGTCGAAAAAATGGTTATTGAAAAATACGTCCGAGACTTGTCTTTAGCAAGTTTCGAGAGAGGATTAAAAAAGGAATTCCAAACCCTTACCAAGGCCAGGGGGTACACGACCCTTAAAGCCGCAATAAGAGCCGCATTAGAGGAAGAAAAAATACAACAGGGAGTAGATGCAATAACCAAATAAACAAATTCACAAAATTCATCGTCAAACACTTGTAACAGGTGTCATAAAAAAGGTCATATAGCTAAGGATGGCAGAATTGCCGTGTCATCAAGCGGGCGGAATAATTCACCAACTTCGACGAAAAACTTAAATCTAATAACTTGTAATTATTGCAAAAAACCAGGTTATCTTTACAAGGATTGTCGGAGTAGACTCTATTAACAAAATAATCGATAAAATAATACGGGCCAACATCAAAATAATTATAAACGTGGCTTTGGGCGATACCAAGGAAAAGTAGGTCAATCAGGACAAAATAGTGGACTACGTGGAAATAATAAAAAACAGGAATAAACAGGTGAGGAAAAGAATACGAGCGACAGTAAAAAGACAGTAGGCTCATTCACACTCAGTGCGCTCACTACCAACCAAGAAATTACAGTCAGCAATATTGCAGAGAAACGAGCTACATGTTTATTCAAAAGACGAGAGCTAGAAAACTCACAAAAAGAGTTCAAAATAAACGCCATAAATCCCGAGTATACGGCGAGTGATTTTTATATCGCATCAAAACAGGCGAAAAATAAAATTTTAACTTTAAAAGGCGATACAAGAGCGTAATGCTGCCTGATAAAAAAAAGTGCGCTCTTATCAGACACTAAGGCAATCGACGAAACAGTTGAATTAAAAGGAATAGGGGGAAAAGCTTCCCACGCATTATGCAAAGTGGATTTAGAAATAGAAACCCTAGCGGTAAACGTCCGCCACGGATTTTACGTGGTCGAGGACTCAGTACCAATTGACAGTGATGGGATCCTAGGTATGGATTTTATCAAAAAATATAAGGTCGACGTATTAGGTGACCGACATATAAAAATTTACGGCCACGTCGGGTCGGGAAAAATAAAATTACCTCCCCGCTCTGAGAGCATACATTACGCAAAAACCAATAAATTAAAAATTGGGTGCATAATAGCCGAAGAAATATCGCCAGGAATAATAATGGGCGGAACAATCGCCTCAGAGGGACACGCATGTTCTATAGTGATGAGAAACACACGGGACGAAGAGGTCGAAATAGAAAGACCCACCGTGGAAATCGAAGAAATACAAGTAGAACTAAAAATGGACACAAAAGGAACAGAAAATGTGAAAGAAATCAATACAATAAATAAAAAGGAAAGACAAGAAAAAATTTGGAAAGAACTTGGAATCCAATCACATTTAAATGAAGAAGAAAAAAAAATCTTCAAGGAATTTAGCGAAGAATATTCTGATGTATTCCATCTCGAGGGAGAAATACTCGGAATTACTGATCTTGTGGAACACCGTATATATACGAATGAAGGTACTGTACCGGTAAACATTAGACCGTACAGATTACCAGAGACTCACAAATCAGAAGTGATGAGTCAAGCAAAAGAAATGCTCAAGGATGGAATAATACGTCCGAGCAAAAGTCCATGGAATGCACCACTATTGGTCGTTCTAAAAAAGGCCGAGGCCGAGGGTAACGTTCGAAAAAGAGTAGTAGTGGATTTTTGTAAATTAAAGGAAGTAACAGAAGGAAACTTATATCCACTGCCCAATATTACCGAAATATTGAATTAGTTAGGACGAGCAAAATATTTTACAACACTCGATCTTGCCTCTGGATTCCACCAAATTCCGATGGCAGAAGAAGGCAAACAAAAAACAGCCTTCTCAACCCCGATGGGACATTACGAATATAATCGAATGCCCTTTGGACTAAAAAACGCGCCACCGACGTTTCAACGATTGATGGACGCAATCTTAGCAGGATTGCAAGGACTAAAATGCTATGTATACCTATACATTGTCGTACATGGTTCGTCGTTCAAAGAACACAACGACAGATTACATGAGGTTTTCAATAGACTAAGAGAAGCAAACTTAAAAGTGCAGTCAAGAAAATGCCATTTTTTGAGGAAAGAAACGCAATATTTGGGACACATAATCACCGAAGTAGGAGTGAAGCCTGATCCTGAAAAAATCGAAGCAGTTCAAAAATTTCCCGTGCCAAAAAATGTGAAAGAAATACAGTCGTTTTTGGGTCTTGCAGGCTACTATCGAAAGTTCATACAGGACTTTTCAAAACTGGTCAAGCCCTTAACGGAACTGATAAAAAAGGATAAAAAATTCGAGTGAACTGAGCATACACAGGCGGCATTTGATGGATTGAAGGATACGCTCAGCACAGCACCTATACTACAATATCCGGATTTCACAAAGCCGTCCGTCATCATGACCGACGCATCAGATAAAGCGATAGGCGCCATCTTGTCGCAAGGGAAGATAGGAGAGGATTTGCCAATATGCTACGCCAGTCGAACTCTAAACAAAGCAGAAATGAATTATTCTACCACAGAAAAAGAAATGTTAGCAATTGTAATGGGCAGTTACTCAATTTAGACCATACATTTACAGTACGAATTTCATCATCGTTACCGATCACAAACCCCTTACGTGGCTTTTCAACGTAAAAGACCCAGGATCGAGGTTAATGAGGTGGAGAACAAAATTAGAAGAACATACCTATACAATAGAGTATAAAGCAGGGAAAAAGAACACAAATGCAGATGCGTTAAGTAGAATGTACGCAGTCATGCTGACTCAGGCTGAGAGCAATGAGCCAAAGAAAAGAGGTCGGGGAAGGCCGCGCAAGGACGCGAAAGAACGGGCATCATCGCCCGCAATAGATACCGCCTCTAGTGATCAACGGTCCAGCCCTAAACAGAATGGCCGACCAAAAAAACAGCCAGGAGAAGATAAGACAGATACAAAAGAAAAAATGTATAACGAGAGAAAGAACGAAAATAAACAAGGAGAAATAACGTCAGCAAAAAATGCGACGGAGACAGAAAGAGATAGCGAAAAAGCAAGTGAGAGCGAAGACGAGACACTTGACTCCGGATTCGAGCGAGCGTGCCCGAGCGAGATAGAAAAATAATATTACAAGAATACCCTGACAAACCTCTCGACAGACACCCAGGAGCAAAAAGAATGATGCAAAGAATAAAAGAAAAATACAACTGGCCCGGAATGGTAAAAGAAATACAAGAATACATCATCATGCGATAAATGCCAAAAAACAAAGTAAAGAAAATTAAACATGCACCGATGATAATTACCGATACACCAGAAAATGCATTTGAAAAGTGTGCGGTGGATATTGTGGGACCACTACCCGAAACGGAAAAAGGAAACAAATACATCCTCACATTTCAAGATGCTTTCACAAAATACAGCGCAGCAGTACCTTTACAAAATCAAGAGGCAAAAGGGGTAGCAAAGGGTTTAGTCACAGAAATAATCTGCAAATATGGAACACCGCAAACGATTCTTTCAGACCAAGGTACACATTTTTTAAGTGACACATTTAAAGAAATGTGCAAACTATTTCAAATTAAAAAGATACAGACTACAGCTTTTCACCCTCAATCTAATGGGGCCCTAGAAAGGTCGCACCGTTCGCTAGCCGAATATTTAAAAAGTTACGTACAGGAGGATCAAAAGGATTGGGGTGAATCATTGAACTCTACTTATACTGGAACGCTGACTGGGCGTTCCGAGAGAGACAGTCGCAATTGGTGCAGTTGTCTTTGTCGGTACAGTCCACTATGAAAATTAGTTAACAGCAAGAAAACTAACCTCAATATGAAAGTATTGACACACTAAACCGATTTTCTGTGCAGATTGTACAAAAAAAAATGCGCGTGCGCACAAATCAGATAGAAAAGGACACGTTGTCACAGATCCACCCTCTCTCTCGGAACGGTCGGGCCCGTTAGGATCTTATGGGAGTCAGCGTTCCAGTATTAGTAGAGTTCAGTGGGATGAATGGTTGCCGTACGCTATGTTCACGTGCAACACCACCCCGCACACTGCTATAGGGTTTACGCCGTACCAATTGGTATACGGGAAGAAACCTGACATACCGACAGCACTCAATCAACCCCCAAGAACGACTTATTCCTACGACGAGTATGTCGCGGAATTGAGAGAGCGATTGAGAGCTACCAGACAGGTAGTAAGAGAAAATTTAATGAGGGGGAAAGAAAAGGTAAAAGAAGAAAGAGACAGAGTCGCCGGTAACGTCACCTACAACGTTGGCGACAAAGTGCTGCTATTCGACCCCACCTTGCGCCGAGGCGGATCGGTCCAGCTAACTCCCAAGTGGACTGAGCCTTGAAAGGTGCGGAGTCGGGACTCAGCAGTAAACTATAGTATCGGCCGTGGGCAGTGGGTAACCCGCGTACACATAGATCGTATTAAACCCTACGTTACCCATTGACCGATACCATCAGAAGCCCCGCTGGCGGAACAGCACGGCGAGAGGCCTACGTGCCACTCGGACCCGCCATGAATACGCCGCCATTCCGCACCCCGTCACCGGCCTGCGCGAATAACAACTGTAATAATAAAGGGAAAAGAAAAAAGGAAATAATAACCAAACAAAATAGAATAATAATAAATAAAGTAAAATAAACGAAATGAAATAAACGAAAAATAATAACGGGAAATTAGCAGCGAAACAATGAAAAAAAAGAAAAAAAAATAAAATATTATGTTTTTACAAAAACAACATTTGAGACGAATCAATAAGGAAGGAAAAATAACTGAATAAAACAAAATTTCCGTTTTAAAATATATTGTTACAATAAAATAAAGAAAAAATCGCGCGGTCGTACAGACTCAGCGTCAGCAAAGTGCGCCCGAAAAACCGAGAAACATGCGAAAAATAAAACCTACCTAAACACACACCTTTCCAAAATATATGAAATTTCACATAAAATAAATCAAATCAGTTAATTCTAAATAAATAACGGAATAAGAATAATTTATTGATATATAAAAACTTATTACAGGTGCGTGATCCTATTTGGTTGCGTATTAGGAAACGATCCTACTCAGAAAAAAAACTTCTACGTTAAAAAACTACAAAACACGCCAGGGATATATTACGAGGAAATAGGATTCTTACGACTAGTAAAAGGGATTTAGAAGTTAGCAATCTGCATGGACTTACACCTGATGAAACGAAAGGAAGTACCATTACAAAATACTTTATCCACACTAAATAAAATATGCGAAAAAACAAAGAATGACATGCTATGTTCCACGGTATCGACCACTCTGGAACCACTGCTAAAGAAACTGCACAGCAAAATCGTATCAATTTATCATTTCACCGGTACAGGTGATACAAGAACTAAGAGAGGATTAATCAATGGACCAGGGACAGTAATTAAAGTGATCACAGGAAATTTGGACGCAGACGACGCCGAGAAAATCAATGAAAAAATAAACGCGGTAACCAACAAACAATATACAGATGAGGAAATGCTAAAAGAAAATCTCCAAATCCTGCAATCCTCATTAAACCTTTACAATCAATCCATGCGCGAGATTATCTCAAACATCGAGACTTTGCAAACCGCGACAGTTAAAATAGAAAATGCGTGCGCAAACGAAATTACAGCAATATCACAACAATAAATTCTCGACGAAAACATAAACGCAGGTACTAACACAATCGAAGCTTTCAGACGGGATGTAGACCAACTGGCAAACTTTCTAGTAGGAATTTACCTAGGATCAAGAGACTCGGTAGTCTCGGGACAAGTACATTGGCAGCTCTGTCGTCTGCTGGCCCCAGGCTCGCTGAGTCTATACTTTCTCTGAATAAAGCGATTCGCGGTGGTGGAGGTAAAATTGGCATGCCATTTTGTCGAATTATGGAGCTCAGGAGCCGTTAAATATTTTGAAAATTGAACTAGAGATTAATAGAGAAATTCTCCTTCGATTGAGCCGAAAATCAGCATGAACGGTGGCGTAATTGCTGAGAAAAAACTTTGCACAGGCTCAAGATTATGCTACAATCTCTAACACATCGATGGATTCGTCCTGTCTGTACATGCGCGTGCACCAACACAAGC
Source organism: Rhimphoctona megacephalus (assembly GCA_963989365.1). Classification (NCBI taxonomy): domain Eukaryota; kingdom Metazoa; phylum Arthropoda; class Insecta; order Hymenoptera; family Ichneumonidae; genus Rhimphoctona; species Rhimphoctona megacephalus. The sequence goes on along the minus strand of OZ022421.1, from coordinate 14,423,267 downwards.
AAGGACGATTTTTTGCCTTCCAGCTCTATGATTGGTTGCTACTGAATTCACGTTATTTTATATATCTGTAGCGTGAGTCTATCAGTTGTGATGGTCCTGAAAAAATGGAGTTTTGACTTTACGAAGTGCGGGACAAAGACAATAAGTAAAAACGTTCATCGCATAGTTCAGTGTAGAATAATAAACTTTAATTTATTAAAAGTGGTTGTGTGATCAAGTCTCTAATTTGATTTATCCATTCTGTACATCAGAACGTGCGAGCGAAGTTTTGAAACCCGATGTATTGGACTTACGAACCATTTAGATAAAGTTGTAAAATGTTAAATTTTATAGTTCAGTGAATATACCATTCCATAATACCGGTGAAAGTATTTTCGTTCGTTAAAAATAATTTTTACTATAATAACGCATGCTTTTATAGGATTTGCGATAAAAAACATAACCTGAACCGCTAGTCTATCTGAGTGTTAATGCGTAATGACATTGATAAATTAAGAAAAAAAAGTTATGTTGACATTCAGCGGAAAAAAGGGTTGAGTATTGAATTTATACGATAAAGTTATACGTCTGCCAATAACATTTATAAGTATTTTGATACCCAGCGACAAAAATAGGTCCAATAACCTATATCTCCGAATTTTTTTTTCCAATCTTAAATTTTATTCCTCTATGAGGAAATAGCACGCAAATATTATGTTGATGAATTCAAATAAACCACTGAAATTTTAAGTCAAATAAAATGTGTACAAACTAAATTTGTTGTGGAATGGTTATTTTAAAAAATTGCCCTATTTTTTTCCATTTATTTCAGGTTTGCCCTACGGTCACTTTTTTTGGCTCATTGGTATGCAGTGGTTCCATAGCAAATATGTGTATTTCTAGTTCGTCACTTTGACTCTGGCAACATGAATTAAAAAATTTGTTACAGTCTGGCTGCTCATTTCTGCATGGGATCAAAATTTCTGTCTCCGTGACGCAATGGATACATTCAAACAATGAAAAATTTTGTTGGGCCCAATGAATGCTAAGTTTTTCATCAATTTTCGGCTTTGGTTGTAGCGTTATGAATAAGAAAAGTTGTTTCAAGAAGACTTTGGGTATACTTTTTCTGATGGCATCAAAATTTGTATCTCTTAAATGATACCTATAAACTTTATATATAATATATTTTATATATATATATATATATATATATATATATAAAATAAACTTTATATATATTTATATATATAAATGAATACCTATAAACTTTGAAAATTTAGTAAAGTTAAATGTGTGCCAAGTATTTCAACTTTTTGTCCCTCGATTTGGGATAGGATCAAAATTTCTGTCTTTGAATCACAATAGATACATAAAAAATAGGTTTTGTGATAATAAATTCCACAAGTTGTTTCAAAAAGTCTTCGGGTGCTTTCTTTTCGATAGTACCAGAATTTATGTCATTAAAATACAACGGATACCTACAAACTTCGAAAACTTTATAAAGCGATATGTGTACTAAGTATTCCCACTTTTTGTCTCTGACTGTGGTAATATGAATTGAAAAATTTGTGACAAAAAGTCTCCATTCGCTTGTTGCTGGATGGGATCAAAATTAACATCTTCGGAACACTATGGATACATCCAAAATTTCTAAATTTTGATGGATTGATAAATTTTGTCCACTAGATTCTTTCACTTTGTCGCTTTAGTTGTGGCATAATAAATTTTGAAAAGTGGTTTCAGAAAGTTTTCCGATGTTCTTCTTCTGATTTTATTAAAATTTGTATCATTTGATTGCAACAGATGCCTATAAGCTTTGAAAATTCTGTGAAGCGATGTGTGTGGCAAGCATCCTCACTTTTTGCTTCGAATGTGCCATTATGAATTGAAAAATTCGTTATAAAAAATCTTCATTCGTTTATTCCTGGGGGGGATGAAAACTGCTGTCTTCGGAACACTATGGATATATCCAAAATTTTTAAATTTTGTTGAGCCCGCGGTCCGCTAGATTGTTTCACTTTGTCACTTTGATTATGGCACAATAAATTTTGAAAAGCGGTCTCGGAAGGCTTTCCGATCTTCTTTTTCTGATTTTATCAAAATTTGTATCATCAGATTGCAATGGATACCTACAAGCTTTGAAAATTCTGTGAAGCGATATGTGTGAAGAACACCTTGGCTCTGAATATGGCATTATGAATTGAAAAATTTGTTACAAAAAGTCTTTGGTTGCTCATTTCTGGATGAAATGAAAATTCAGAACGCAATGGATACATCCAAAAATTTTGAATTTTGTTGAGCGCTATCTGCGGTATGTTTTTTTACTTTTCTGCTTGAGTTGATAAATTTGAAAAGGTGTTTCATAAAGTCTTTGGGTGCTCTTTTTCCTGAAGTATCAAAATTTTTATCATTTGGAATGCATCGGATACTAAAAAACTTTAGAAGCTTTGAGAAGCGACAGATGTGTTGTGTATTTCCAAGTTTGGCTGCGATTGTGGCATTATAAATTGAAAAATCATTATTCAGAAAAATTTTCTCTACAGTCACTCTGGCTTTGATTTTATCAAAATTAACACGAATATAATGCAACTGATGCAAGCAAACTCATTGGCATGATCTTGATCTAAGTTTGTTTGCTTTGTTGAATAATTTGTTTTAAAATACCCATAATATACTATCTGAACCTGTCACTATATTCAATGAGAATATTAAAATAGCTGTAAGTTTTTATTGTAAATGGTATTTACAAATATCATGTTTTCACCTCGTTGTCAATAAAAATAAGACTACAGGAACGCATAAACTTTTTTTACAGTGGATTCGATATGTTTTCTATTTCTATACAATTACTTAAAATTGTATTTTAGATGTTTCATTTATTAAAAGTATAACATAATAAATAATAAAAAAATACAACATAATGTACAGAAGATACTGCTATTCAAATATGTTTATTCGATGAAAATGAATTTATAGTTATAAAATCTACAGAAAAATTCTGTCTGCCTTGAAATCGCGCTCAAAAAGTTTGTGAATTCAATTAGTTTTTGGAAAACTAATTTGTTTTCAATAATTCATTTCTCAGGCGCCCAGGTTCTGACGCATTTGAGTCTGAATCCAGGAGGGCGAAGCTATATGCCAACAAAATTTGATTGGCTTGCTAATAGAGAAAAAATTTTCAGATTGGGAATTTCCCCCCCTTCCTGCCAAGTTATAATCGAATAATACCCTATTAACGAATAACTAACATCTCAACAATACCTTAAGCCTGTAGTTAACTCTTTCGAAAACATTATAACTTTGTTCGTTATCACAGGAACGAAATGTTCCTATATTCAAATAACCCCAACAACAATAAATTTATGGTGGGAAATCTGTCCCATTCCCTTATGTCAAATTAGAAGAGTGAATAGTACTAATTCCTGTCACTGATATAAATCGATGATGTAACGATACGAACACGTTGTAATTGTATTTATTACGTACAGACTCTATTGGAGTCTATATGAAGTGAAATATTTGAAAATACCATAGAAAAAAGAAGTGATATCAAATAGCAAAAATCCCCTCCCGAGGGAAAAAACCCGGATAAGTACATTGGTGGTCCCTCGTTTTCCTATGATACCATGAAAAATCGTACAAAAGATCCAAAACTCCACTGAAAGCAATTTTAAAAAGTGTTTACCTATTTTTTCATTCCGAAATCACAATAAATTTTACCTTGAATTTGTTTCCACAGAAAAAAACAATAGTTGAATCATTAAAAAATTAGCGTAATGAAGATGAGAAAAATACTACTTATAATTGGTATGCAAGAAGTATTAATAGTCTAGAAAAAAAGGTTACTGTCTAAGTTACGTGCAGCAGTAAAATTTATGATATAAATACTCGGACAAGTATTCCTTTGGTGATACAGAAGATATCAACATCGACGTACTAAGAATACTTAACAAAATTGTTAATTATAAATATTATAAAATTATGTTTAAATACATGTTAAGAGTACTTGTCCGGCCCATAACTTTTTATTAAATTTGCTAATTCAAGTAAAAAACAGGGGTCTCTCTCAAAATTGAAGGGTCATAATTACGCACTTTTTTGTTGTCGTTTTCCTCTTGTTTATTTTTAATTTTCTTATGATTAATTCTCGCATAACGTTTTTAGTTCTCCATTTCAAAACACAAAGGGCTATCTTGATGGTTAGAGGCCAAGAACGGTAAAATGAAACGAACGAATCTAGATTATTTTGTATGGAATTTGCGTGATGTTAAAACCTTGGATTCAAATATGACGGTGCACTCATAGCCTATAGTGATCGTTTCACCATTTACCAGTGGTTACTTAAATTTTCTACCAATAAATAGTAGATTGTCGAAGTATGATCACTTTCATTGCTGGCAATATAAGTTTTCAATAATATGGCACGCTTCATTGCTGGCAATGTTATACTGTATCGCATTTTGAGAAATGTCATAACTGCCTGAGTTTTATGTTATTGTAATTTTATGACGACTATGAACAGGATTTCATTCTGAATGAATCACACGCACACGCACACGCACACACACACACACATGGGCACATGCACACACGCACACACACATGCGCAAACGCACACACGCGCACACGCGCACACGCATACACGCGCACACGCATACACGCATACACACACGCGCGCACACGCGCACAGGCACACACGCACACACACACATGCACACGCGCACAAACATACACATACACATTAATGTAATTGTAAACGATTTTGATGATGATGTTTCTACTGTTGAAATGCAACGAAAATCTTTTCTATAATTTCTTTTGATTTTTTCTTTTTTTTATTGTTTGCATTTCTTTTATAGCCATTTGTATCTGAGTTTCTAAAAGAAAGCGAAAATAATATTTAACCAATTTCTGCTACTCGAATATAAAAAATCCTGGGCAATGTCAGAAAAAAAAACATAAAAATTCGTTGTCATTGAACGATGGAAACTTCAACTTCGGAAATGATTAGCTGACCTGTAAATATTGAATTGAGACGGCGTTGCTTTAAAATGATGTTTAGTACAGTTTTGACGTGATTGATACAATAAATACATTGATTGGCTTGTGGAACATTCGAACATTCGTTTTAATTTACTATAATTTTTTTCTAGTTCAAACCTCATTGTTCAATTTCAATTCTAGACCCCACAATTTATTTTCCCGAACGTAAACCCTACAAAGGGGTCGAAAATGACCTCAATCTCCTCTTTAGCATAAAATGTTCCTCGTATGCGATCATAAAATCGCATTTGGTAAATATTTAATGATAAAATTTAGTCCCATTTTTTGACTTTCCATCGCATGAGCGGGATCGTTTTCGACCTCATGGTATTTTTGGACGTAAAATCATTTTTCCAGAGATAAAGAGACTTGTCACTGTATGAATCTCTTCGTTTTTTAATAACGAATAGAACGATGTGCGATAAATTGAATTTCATGGAAGATGAGCTCATGAAAAACTCATTTGAAACCTGAAGAATTGAGAAAATCAACAAAAACATCATTTTTTCGATATTCATCCGAGGTCCGAAACGACCTCGCTCATGAATTCTTGGATAAATATTCACCATTTTTGTTTAAATCGAAAACAAAAATGCTTTTAGTACGAAATTGATATTTTTTTTTGAACCAGCATGTTCGAGAAGAATTACAAAAGATGAAACGTTACTTGGTCTTTTGTCCGGAGGCCGACATCGAGGGATTGCCCTGGCGAGTTGGTTTGCGAACGCATTTTATCTAAAATTCAGGCAATTATTGGATCAAGGATTTGATCGATTTACAGAACGGAGTTCTCATGGATGAAATTCGAACGGCTTACGATACGATGCGGAATCACATAGCCGAGTCTTGCGAATTGTGCGAATCGAGGTATTTTTTTCTTTTATTTCAAGATTTGATACGAAGAAAAAGAGAAAAAAGATATTAAAATGTAAAAATCGAAATGAAAAATCGGAGAGGTCATCTTTGCGAGATATGCGGCAACGATGAAGTCATTTATCCTTGGAAACCGAGCGCGATTTTGTACCGCCAGTGCGGGGCGGTTCACCATCGAGCCTGTTGCTCAAAACGCAATAATTGTTGTCCAAAGTGTGCGAGAATCGAACAACGCGCTGCTCTTAAATGGAGGAGCAACTCGAAGGATCTCGAAGACGAAAATTCAACGAGCGATCCTCACTAATTTCATATTTTACGGCAACGAGAGAGAAAAAAGAAAAAAGCAAGATAAAGTGTGTTTCAACTTGAGAACGAAAAAAAGAGAGAAAAAAATGTGAAATGCATACGGGGAAAATATTGTGAATCAGTCGAAATACGTTAATATATATACGTAAATTTGCATACATGAGAGATTAGATACAATTTGCCACGAACTAGACGATAAAAACCAATCTTTGGACAATGTTACCGACAAAAGTTTATTTCCTATTTTTAATATTATTGTTTTACTGTATTCTTTTAAATTGTGATAAGACACGAGTCGTGGAAATTCTGTTATCTTATTTACGACGGCAGAATAATTCAGCGCTCGGGATTTAAGATCTTTCTGTTCTTTTTCGTTCTCATTAAATTGCTAATTATTTCAATATTTTTCAGCGACACCAATACTTTGTTCGCGGAACAAAATGTTGACACGATTTATCGAACCAAAAATTAACTAAACGTGTTTTTGTTTTTTTGTTTTCTTTTTTTTTATTTGAGAAAATTTGGTTTAACAAAATTTTTAATCAGTAAAAGCTCACTGATAAATTACCTTTTAGATTATATTTTGAAAAATAATAATTGGATTACGAAAGAAAATTATTTGAAAAATCCAAAATATATTGTAAATAATATTTAATTATTTAAGTAATTTAAAATCGTTATATCCGCCGGATTTATCGGCAAAGGATTTTTGGTCGACCAATCTTCGACATATTTTATTAGCCTACAATCAAAAAATATAATACAATTTTTTCATGTTATAAAAAATCATATCTACAGTATTTATTTATTAATTATTCTAATTATTCTCGAATTTAGGAATATTCTTGATCTTGATTCGATTTTGTGAGCTTGATATCGAGTGAGTCGTGACGAGGAACCTCAGCATCAGCGAAGAACTAAAAACGCCTTTATTTCAACTCGTAAATCGTCATCGATCTGTATTCATTTCGCAGATTGTTAACTACGTAAATTTTTAGGATAGAAGAAACAATAGAATTGAAAAAAACAATAATTTTCATGAATTAAAATTAAAAATAATGAATTAACGAAATTTTTCATCCAAATAGTGAATTTCTTCGATAAATCGAATGCAATATCTTCGTAAATTCTCTTACGACGATACAATTCATCGACAGCACAAATGAAATCCTCAATTTTACAAAAAAATTTGTATTTTATCTTGTCGAAAGAAACAAAAATGTCTTATTTTGTAAAAAAAAGCCCAAAATTGACGAATTTACGCATAAATTTAATCGCAAATTCATCTATTGTCTGATTCTTGATTCTTCGGAATAATACGTAGCTCATGATTATCAAAGTAAATGTATAAACTCGAGTTTTAATCGAACTGAATCTCAAACTCATTGCCATCGACTTTGCAACGGTACGTAACGAATTAAAAAAAAAAAAAACTCAAACTGGAAATTCATACTTAAGAGGTGTAAATTGCCAGCTTGAAAGATTCAATAATTGAATTTCCCATGGAGATCGATCTGGACGATGAAAATAATCGATTTTAATCCTCCAGTCAAATTAATCACGAAAGAATAATAATTTATCAATTAAAAGTATTTTTATTATCGATCCTGGAAACTTTATTCACGTAATCGTAGCTCTTTATCACCGTTTGAAAAATATTAAAGTTTAAATAACAATAACAATATTGTTACAAAATCTACAATGAACAATTATGAAATAATTTTCAAGATTTATACGACACTTGCGAATCTCACGAGCTGGGCCGACAATGTGGCGAGAAATTATTTTCTCCCTCCTATTTTTTTGTTCTATTTCGTCCTTGAGGCGAAGGTTCACTCAAGAAATTTGAATATTTTGTTAATCGGTAAACAAATGAGCGAAAAAAATAGAGTTTTGTTCGGTCCTCGAGCTTTTTCGGATCATTAAATTATTTTCCAAATGATTAATTCGTTGTTTATAGTTTTTTCATTCGGTGTGCCAGAGAAAAGAAATTTGGAATCGAGACAATTTATGGATTTATGATTTTGTTTTTAAAAGGAGAGAATTTTGTTCAAAAATAAAGAGAAGGAAAAAGAATGTTATTCAAATTTCTGTTTTTGTGGGAGAGTGCAGATGAGAATTGCACAATTTGCGAGTCGTCGGGACCGGGCAACCGTCTCCAATGAAACCGTGCGAGCTCGATTATTTCGAAAAACAAAAATCGTCCTACGAAATCGAAAGAAAATAAATCATTTCCAACATTTATCAACAACAATGAGTGCCGTCGTTTGTGGCACGTAGAAAAATGTTGTTTGATGATGAGTTTTAACCCTAGGACCCCACAATCTATTTTTTCCAACGTAAACCCCACACTGGGGTAAATAATTACCCCAATATTCGCTGTAGTATGAAATATTCCTCGAATGCGATAATAAGGTTTAATTATATAGCATTCTCTTCATTTTTTGATCACGAAGAGAATGGTGCATGATAAAGTCGTATTCGGTAAATGTTTAATAGTGAAAACTATTAAACGATAGGAATTGTTTAAAAAAATTGGTTCGGGAAGAAAATTTGGTGTTTTCGTGGGGTAATTAATTAACCCGTTGTAGGGTTAATTGAGCGCAATTTGCTCGTCAAGAAGAACGTCGTAAGAAAACATCGAAACGGCGATGATACATTTTTTTCTGATTGACATTAAATTATTGCACCTGTGCGTTTTGCACGCGCGAGAATAATTGACGCATTGATCGATCGTTCGAAGATCGTTTTTCTAATCGTTTTATCTCTCAAGGTCAAAAGCGAAAAATTTCAAATTTTTGAAGAGGATAAAAATAAATAAAAAAAAACATTAAGTGTTCTTTTTTTAGAAGGTTTTTATTCAGTCAAAAAAAAATTCGGACCAATTATCTGTAACGTAGTAAAAACAAGCCAGTCAAATTAAAATAATTTACAAATATAAATAGGAACAGAAAAATAAATGCAACTGGGACGATAAAACACACGGGGTAAATATTTATCGGATTGTTTTTCTCCCTCCCTCTCTCTCTCTCTCTTTATTTTTTTACTGTTCTCACATATTCTATTCCATTTGCACAACGTATAAAAGAACAAGCTTCACCTCCTCGAGTGTTTCTGTGAGCTCGAGGAGCTGATCCGACGAGCTCGAACTATCTCAGCCCATTAAAAGTGTGCAATATCGCCATTGGCTTAATATCTGCAAAACAATTAGGTGAGCCAAATTTCAAAAAACTATTAAAACACCCTTTTCTTAAAGTAATTTTTCTGTTTTTCGATATCTTTAAGATTTTTTTACAATATTGGAAAAATTTTTGAAATAAGCGCGTAATTAAAAGAAAAATCGAGTCGGAATTTTACCCTCTGTTTAAATCCAAGTTTCAACTTTAATTTCAACATTTTTCGCACTATCTAATGAGACTTCCAAAGCCTCGAGAGAGTGCGAGCACTTCGGATATGATATTAGCAATGTGTGCATAACGAATCCCCCACCAGGGATTTTCTTTCTCAATCACCGCATCATTATATACGCATTAAAAAAACAATAATATTTCACACGGTTTATAAAATAACAAAGAAACTCAAAAGCGAACCCATTCTCGCGAGGCTGGTCGAATCATGTGTCACAATTATTATTATTTAAAAAAAAAACAAGATAAATGCTCTAAAAAAAGTTGAGACAAGTACATTTACTCCCCCCAAATAAATGTTTCGGTGAAAAATCCCCTTCTCAATACAAAACTCCCACAAAAAGTTATAAAAGAGCCTCACTAATTTTTTCCGTTTGGATTTTTTTTTGTATCGAAATTATTTTTTATTCATATTCTTGTTGTGTAGTACGATTGTATTTTCAATTAATCGAAAGATTTTTCATTAGGGGTTAACTCTCCATTACACGCGCTAAAATTCCAAACGCCGTTACCGTTATATGCGTCGCGGGGAATCGCCGCAATGCTTTTGAGTCTTTACAGTATTGCCATATCGTTCTTACGCGCATGCGCGCGCCGTTAGTACTCAAGTGCTCAGTAGGAGATATGGCAACGTCGAACGTAAAATCATATGGACGATTCTACATGCGCTAGCGGGGAAACGCCGCATTTCTTGCACTTAGTCGTATTAAATATTATTTGTAAAATATAAATTGAAATTTATATTTTACAATTATTATCATATTATTTTCTATTTCATTGCGTTCTATTAATAATAATATAGGAATAGCTGAATTGTCACAAGTGCATCATTCACCAATTTTTGTTGATTAATGAAAAAGCAAAAAATGCGACGTTTCACTCATAACGCGTGTGACGTAGGGTTAATAGGTTCAAATGTATTTGGCTATTAATGCTTTTATAGTTTTTATTTATTTAATGACTTTTTTGAAGTTTAGAATTTATTTTTGGGCAGGTTTGAATTCGTAACTTTTGTGAGATTAAGATTTTATCGGTAATTTTATGTGAGGCTCTCTTATAACTTTTTGTGGGAATTTTGTGTTGAGTATATTTTATTTTGTGAAAATATTCTTATTTAATCCTTTTTTATTGGGAATTTGATCAAGTCCTTCCAACCCATCTTTCTTGTATGGGACTGGCCTGTCGTGAAATTTTCCGCTTTTATTAACTTTTATTATTTAATAATTTATTATTGTCATTGAGATTGTTCTTTTTAGTTTTTGTTGTTTTTTATTATTTTATTGTTATTTATCACTATATGTCCCACATTCTTGTAAAATTTGATAAAAACACGGAAAACTTCTCAAGTTACTGTAGAAGCACAGAATCACGTCTGCCTTCTTTCAGGTCCGACGGCCGAGCCAAAACACCTCTCTGTGATGCATGAGCGGTCGGTGGCCTCCCGTGGACGGTTCTCATCGTGCGGATGGTGACCCTCTAGCCGTGCACTGGCTGCTCATTGCATCACAGCTGAGGAGTTGCCCGCCTTGAGCGCCTCTGGTGGTTGTGCTTGAGCGTGCTCGCATTGCCACTCGAGGAGATTAGTCAGGTACCGGCTGTATTGGCAAGGTTTTCTGCAATTTCCCTTCGCTTTCGATAAATGCGATATAGTGCGGGAATAAGTCGGCTGCAGCCGCACGTATAGGGGAATGGAGGGAAGGATGGAGGAATAGTTGGAAATGGTGGGGAGGCTAAAAGGGAAGGACCCTGGGTCGTGGAAGAAGTAACAATCGCGGAGGCGATTGGTTACAAACTCTAATAAATATATTTTTCTTTGACTCAATATTTTGCCAAGTTATTATATAATATTTAAAGATCACTTGGTGAAAATTTCGTTAAAAAATATAAATTTTTGACAGAATGATCCGCAGTGGCGTGCCACTGGTGACTGGTTCATCTAAAATCAATAAATCCAAGAAATTTCATTAGTTTAATGGTTTCTCTAGTGTTTAGTCGAAGGATTTTGAAAGAAAAATCACAAAATGGCGGCCACCGAAAGTGTAATTTTCGATTTTTAGGTGAAAAAAAACGGCTGATTTCTGGAATAAAAAAAATGTCGTCGTAATTGAAATCCTTCGATTAAGCACTATTCGTTTTTGATGTGTAGAAGATACTATATAAATTTCATTTGGATGGGTTGAGAGGTTTTCGAGGAATAGTGGTTACCGACTTTAAAAACATGCTTTTGAGAAAAATGCATTCAAAGACATGTGTCTTTACATGTGTAAAGTAACTTTGTACAAATACAATGGATTGAATTACTCACCTCAGCGGCTGTTCTGACACTGCTTTAAAATAGTACGATAGATCAATATATATGCCTCATGAATATCGGAAAGGCTCAGCTTTTATTTAGTTCACTGGTAAATATTGGTTGTTGTCCTCTATCCTCTTTCAGTGCTTAGAAAGATCTATGATAATAATTTATATCTGTGAAACTATCCGTTGGAGTAACTTGAAATTTTCACAGAATATTTTTAATGTATTATACTTCTAGAAAATGCAAAACCAAAAATCGATTTTTCCATATTTCTAAGTACCTTTCACCCCTTAAATCGGCGACCACGATATCGCAATAACCAGCTGGCCGATTGGGTTGTAATTTGGTACACATCTTTAGTAGAGTGTTTTTCAGCAATGATACCGGCACTGAGTCGCAATAATTGTCAACTGTTTTTATAACCCCTTGAAGCGAAGAAAACATGAGAAAAATCGTTAATCAAAGTAAAACACACATTTTCATAAGAATTGAATGAAATCTCTTGTTTATATTAGGAAATTTTACCGGAGTGTCCGGCAAATTTTGATATCCAGTCCGGTTTCATTTAATATCCAGTCCAGTTTCATTTCATTATTTATTTTAAACTTTTGAATGAGCGTCAAGGTAAAGTTTACCATGCTACACAGTAAAAATTCCCCTACAAGTATTTCACGTCAAGACGGTTTAGTGGCGGAGGACACAATAGAGGTATGATGTAAGCATTGATCATTGTTTGGCATTACGGGCCTTTGTCTAAACTGCGTAAATTCTACTTTAATTTATTTTTCTTAATTTCACGCAGGCTGGCAAATTTCACCGTGTAGCACCGTAAATTTTAAAATACATATAGTAAATTCTACTGTCTATAATTTTTACTGTGCAGGAACTGTAAAAATTACTTTGAGTATCTCAAATTTTACAATTCGTAAGTTAAAAAAAACTTATTACTTACGAATAAATTTGTTTCTTCAATTTGTATGTCACCATATTACCGCAAAATCACGGTAAAAATTACTTTTTAGTTCTTTCCATGTACACCATTGCTCACAACACCGATACAGATTAAGAATACGTTCGGTTTTTTTGGATGCATCGAACGTCCGGTACCCTGGTGGTCCATCAGATGCTTTTTCTGCGGACCGTGTTACTAAATTATACAAAACTATAAGACAAATTTTTTTAATTTTCCCTCGAAATTTGCACGTATGTCTAAAGAATCGATAAACTCGTGTACACAATTAAAAAAAAAAAACTCGGATAGTTTTATATTTATTCTATCCTAAATATCACCTGAAAAATCAAAATTCTATGCAATGATATGGACTTCTACGTCGATAAAAAGATGTTAACTTTATGTTTTTAAGTATACCTCCATGCTACCTCCAGTCACGTAATATTTTTTACACATTTAATAAAATCGGAGAAAACAATACAGAAAGTAAGTGCGTTCACGGAAAGAAAATTACTGTCGTATCATAGTATCAGGGTTGGATATCGTCACATTCATTAAAGGCTTTAGCCGGGGAAAAAATAGCCAATCTGCCCCCGCGCGAATCGTGCTAATTTTTTTCCTTTCGATTCTTATCAGTACCGCCTACAATTTAACCAAATATTAACTCTTAATGTTGAATCGTTCCAGTAAATTAAAAAAAAAAATAATAATAATACAAAGAATTGAAAATATGTTTCTATCCATGAACTGCTCAAACGATTTGTTTAAAAAGATTATATATCGTGCTTACGATCGGAGCAGATTCACGAAAAAACTGAAGAAGCCTTCCGACTGTAGGCAGATCAAACAAAAAAAAACGTTTTTTTTTTCATTTTCTATAGTCATACTATTATAGTTCCGATACACCTTCGATTTTATTTCAAAATAAGTAGATGGTATCGAAACGAGGTCGTAAATGTTTCATTATTTTTACCCACCCAACCGATGACATCCAACAGTAGGGCCGATGCGAGGCCGATCTTGTTACACCCATGTTGAAATTACGCATATGTATACACAATGAAATACCAACGCTGGCCCAGAGTGCGTATTCTCTGATAGGAAATGTCTCAAAATCGCCACGGTGAATCCTTTCAAAATTTGACAAGTAATCTCATGGTAGCGGCCGCTGACTTTTCAAAAGTTTCATAAGAAACCGCTTTGCTGAGACAAGTACCTTAAAATATTTATTTTAATTACAATTTATTTATATCAGGGCTGAGAAATGTCCAGAAAAGGTTAAAAGCCAAGATGACGATCATATCGATTCATGAGTAATCTCGAACAGCGGGAAGGTCGTTCAACCCCATCTGAAAAACCAAATTACTGCGCCAGTCAAGATTTATCTGTCTCGCATTGCCGAAATCTTTATTTTACTGCTAAACTTACAGACAGAGATTTCCATCGGGAGATCCGGAAGTTCAATTGGGTCGGATCTTGTCACGAGTCTCGTATAAATATAGATGATCATAAGAGCTTGCCAATTTCGTGCTTTAATTTCCCACGAGTACTCGGAAGCTTCGGCCGTACACTAGAGTACAGAGTCAAGTCGCAGAGGCCTTTATGAAACTTGGTTGCGACCTTGTGATTCATGGATCATTTGCGTAATCAACCCTTCGTAATTGTCCAATTTTTTCTTTGGAGTTTTTTCTTGTTTCTGATTTTCATATTAGAACGCTCTGCAAATCCATTTATTTCCCCTTACAACGTGGTCAAACAAGATCCTTCAACCATTTATAATTGCTCCCTTAATTAGTTTTCCTCTATTTAATCAACTCTCAGTAATTGTTCGATTTTTCCTCTAAAATTCTTCCTGTTTTAGTTTTGCATTGAGGATTTTCGTAACGAATTTCCCAAGCTCTTTTCATAATGTTTCTAATTAATTTATCATTTGCGTAATCAATCGTTATTTCCTCTTGATTTTTTCCACTATTTCGCTCTTGCATTTGGATTTGCAAAAAAGCTTTGTTAATTCATTTATTATTGTTTAAAAAAATGTAAAACGAGATTTTTCAAGCACTTGTAATATCTCGCTAAATCGGTTTATCACTAGTTAGGTATCCCTTTGTAATTTTCCTACTTTTGCTCTTCATTGCATTTCTGATCCAGTTTTGCATTTGACGTTACAGCTGCACTTTGGGGCTTTATTAATTTTGACTTTTATAAATATTAAACGAGATTTTCCAAACCGTTTTAACCGCTCCCTTAACTAGTTAGGCATCCTTTGGTAATTAATCGATTGTTCTTTTAGGTTTTTCCGTTTACCTCTTGCACTTGGCTTTGTAATACATCGCTATAGATTTGTTCACTTTCGTTTTCAACAACGTTAAAGAAGATTTTCTAACTCTTTATAGCTGCATTTTTGCCATTATTTTCGCCGTATGATAAATTCGTCAATTACTAATTGTTAACGAGAACAAGAAATTATTTCGATTTCGATAGAAAGTTAAAAAAAAACATTGTATTTATACAAAGAAAGGTGAAGCCCATAAATGACTCTAGGTCATTTGCTCCGGGTCGCAAAACGAGTATTCGAAACCTCTCGGTTTGATAAGACAGAGACAAAGTCGTCTGATGCCGAGCTCAAAAGCGGATTACGGAAATTTCGTATTTAAAAATTTATGAGGAAACTCATCTTTGTTATAGAGAGCAGAGCAAATTTCGAAGGTAACAAATATATACATAAATTTTGAAGTCACCGAGTGGAGCTCAGGCAACTTCCGGCTCTAAAGTTTGTCTCGAGGGTGCTGCTTTGAGAAATATACTTCTTCCCACACAACAACGATAAAAGGACTAGCAATAATTGTACCAGGTTTCGATGTGCCAAAGTTCTTGCTTCTTTTTCGTGCCTATGTAATTAATAATTTTTTTTTTTATAATTGACCGATCGTCATCGTTCGAATTAATTCGATATTTTTTATGATTTTCTTTTATAAAATTTATCGTACAATCCATGAGTTAATCGTTATTTTTAGCATCTGCGATTTTTTTACTAACTGGAGAAACATACGAACGATAAACTTTTAAGACTGGAATGTTATTATTGTTTCATAAGACCGCCTTGATTACAAAAATATTTGAATGACACGCGATTTCGCGTGCATCTCCTAAGTCGCAATGCGTCACTCTGTACTTGAGAGCGTTATCAAATACATTTAACATGCTATAGATATTTTTTATTTATCTGAAATATTGTAATTCAGATGTAAGACACTTTTTAATTGATCAATAATATCGAATACTAGGTGATTTAAACGCTCGCTTTGCGCGCGTCAACTTCTTGCCTAACGTTAACCTTGATAACAACATAAACCTCAACATTAATGAAACCGTCGGAATGAATTAAAAAATATGCCTTATACATAAAAGATTATTATTTATTATTTACTTACTTAAGTTTTAATAAAATCGGTTTTTTTCGAGATGCATTGAGAATAATTCTCGTTCGCTATTGTTCTTTCCGCTTCGCGACTTGTCAAAAACCAATTTGAGTTGTCATAAGTATTTTGAAGGACCAGCTGTCATTGTGACATTTTAGGGCAAACAGAATAACTTCAGAGTTATAATTTGACTTGAACTCGGGAACGAGACGCGAGCTACGTGCAACGTCAGAGCGAACCAATCAGAATAGCCGAAAAACGGTGACAAAACTGCAATTTCATGCGTTACTCATGAACTTTATATAAGAGGATTCGATCGGCTCTGAAAATGCCTTAACAACTTTGTTCCGTCTGACAAATTTATTTAGCAAAAAATACACTCATGGGCATAATAAAAAGCAATTAATTTGATTCATTTTTAATATTTTTATTGTTCCCGCGTACACCCTTGCGGGTTTTTAAACCTCACTTTTTTCCTCATTTCACTGTTTCTGTTCCTATTCCTGTGAGACCCCCCCGAGTATTGCCCATGACCGCTCTTTCCTAATGCACTACTGTATCGCATTTGTACGAGGGCCAAGAGATACTGTGGAAGATTTCACCATGCACCGGTTAAGTGGTCACCCAAACAAGTATTGGCCTTGCCTGAACAGCTTAACTCGGGAGATCGTCAAAGTCACACACCGACAGCGCACTCATGGCTGTTAATTGATTTTAAATATTAAAATGATACAACAAATATGGACACCAGCATTTTCTCACAATCATTATTAACTTAGCAGATTATTACGCTAGCAGATGTATTTTGCAGAAAAAAAAATTATATCAGGTTTTTTTAAAAAACGAATTGCAATATTTTAAAGCGTTGAAATTGAAATAATTGATGAAAATTGATTAATTTTTTCATAAATTCTAGAATTTCGACAAAATAACTTGATTGTTTGTTTTACACTGTAATTCAATGAAAAATCTATTTAATTGAGTAATTCCTTAAAGTTCAAAAAAATGAATTAAGAAACACAATAATTAATTTCGTAGAGTTTTTACTTTATTTATTTAATTCACAGTATTACAATTTGCAAAATTAATTCGAATTCATATTTACGCGAATTCCCGATACTCCAGAATTTCATTTGAAGTCAATTAAACTTTGATCGCAATTCTCTGATGCAAAGACGATTTTGCGCGAAAATTATTTCAGTTTACACAGTTTAAAAGGGAAAAACGAAAAATTAATATGGAATATTGTCAACTGATTTAATTAATATGAAGCGTTAAAATCGACCAATTAATTTAAATTCATCATATTGTTCCGTGAATTCTAGAGCCTCGCAAAGACAATTTGAACTTAATTGATCTTTAATCGCGACTTTTTAATGAAAATTACAGTAACTGATAATGAGATAATTATTCTAGTTTTAAAAATTTAATAGGTAGAAAAACATGATACATAGCTCTGTGATAACAATTATTCGACATATTGATTACATTTTTAGATATGTAAAATTTTCCGAAACTTATCCAATAAGTGGTGTTTGTCAAGAACAAGCCAATAACAAACATCGAAATTTGTTCATTATTAATATCGAACAAATAAATGGAATAGAGGAAAAGGAATGAATACAGACAAAGTACAATCGCTGCGTATAAATAAAATACCTGATATGCAATTGATCGTGAGTATAAAAAAGGACAATTTTCCTCAGTTTCATCAGTCACTTGCAACAGCAACTACCTTGAAGTTCTAACGAGTAGTTGTGGGTATTGAGAATCTTCGATCTTCGAATTTCAAAATGCGGAAACATCATTCTATGATCGTTTGGCTTCTTATTATTGGATTCGTCGGGGTATGGAATAACTTACATTAACTAATTGAATTATTTCGTCTATTCACAAGTCACCAAGTATGCTAAACAATTCACAAATATACGTTCATGTATTTTTTTTTTGTAGTTGGCAGCTGCTAAATGGAAAAACCCAAAGCATCCCACCGGCTCACTCGCCAATACCGACACAACCCACGGCACCCACGGCAAGTGCAAGGACCATGAATCATTGGAAAAGGTAAGTTTTTCGAAAACAACACATTTTTGTGAATCTCAAAATCGATTGAAATATTACACTTTCATTAAAAAACGTACATTAGTACGTTTTTATTCGAACATTTAATGAATGACAAAATGAATAATGATTAAAATTTAGAATTACCCTAAAAAATGGATCGAGGGCATTCAATTGTGCTAAATTTTTTTTCTCAATACATGAGAGAAAACATTTCCTTTTTTGTATTTGTGAGACTAAAATAATTATTTATGATAATTATAAAAAAGTGAGTAAAATTAATTGAAATTCCAGGTACAAGACGCCCAATACACTGATACATTCGAAAATCGGCATGACCATCATATCAATCATAAATTACATGCTGAGTCACACAAAAAATATCCCAAACGGCATGCCAAACAAGCACCAGCGAAGGGTAGTTCGGGAAAGGGTTCAGCGGCCTGCAAAACTCCTGCGAAAGGAAGTCAAAAGAGCAAGTCTCACTGGTGAGCACGATCATTCAGAAGTACCTAGTGGCGTATCGACGACAAAATCTGGGAAATATCAATACCACTAAACATGCAACAAATGATTAACTGGGAACGACGAATCGAGTTACTAGAACTCTCCACTTTTAATTGATGAGTTATCTAAAATACTTTCATTTATTTTATTGGCCAATAAATATAAATTGCACAGATATATGTCATGGAATACAATTTGAAATAAATATTATGTATACGATGCAGCAAATGACTTGATCCTCCTGCCTCACTGAATGTATGAGCGACATAGTAAAAATAAGAATCGCGAATCTTTTTATTGTTTGCTATTGTTCATAAAATGTTTCGCTGTACATGGAGAGACTTTTATTCGAAAAATTACTATGTTTGTATTGTAGCTTCGGACTATATTGGTATAATGGGCAGTTTTACTATGTTTATTGTAAAATGACCGGGTAATTTACTATGTTTATTATCAAATTCAACTAAATTATATCACTTTTTCACATTGTTTACATCGATTACTCCCATTATACCGATATAGTCCGACGCTACAATAAAAACATAGTCATTTTTCGAATAAAAGTCTCTCCGTGTATACTCTTTTGGAATTTTTACGATTCTATCCTGTTAAAATTGTTGCTAAGATCATTTGGGGTAAATAGATTTTTGTGAAAATGTTACTATTTGTTATCGGATATTTTCCGGATATACTGGCGAAAGGAAGACGGAAGTATCCGTATTCGTTTTCGATATATTAAATGTTTTTACGTCAAACTCTACTACGTATATTAGTTGTATGGGGCAAGGCCGTGACCATCGCACTTTTTGGCATATATCATCCGTATACGTGAAGAAAATCACTCAAAAAACGAGTACTATATCAATTATAAAATGAAAAATAATTTTACTAGAAAAACCAGATAGGTAATCCAATTAATTATACCGAGAAATCATGAAAAATAAGCAACAAATTTTCGAAAAAATCAGTTCAATTCAGATATCTCTACTTGTAAAAGTGTTTTGTAAGGAAACGGCTACAGTCCTGTCTCGTATGTTTAAACTCAGTTATTAAATATCAGTTGTAAATATCACATGTAATCGCGGTAAAAATTTTTATTATTGACATCAACGAGGTTCATCAATTATTAATATTTTTAGTATACAAGTATCTTGTTTACGAAAAAATTCTGGCATACAGGCGAATGATCGGAACCACAGCGCAACTAGAACATTCCATAACCAAGAAGTGCATCAAATCGGAGCGTTCTGTAAATAAACAAAACTTGACGTATGAGGAAAATGAAAGGTTAGTCTGTCACATCATTTTATAATTTAAATTTGCAACAATCTAGATTAAGTAATGCCTGATTAAAATTGACATTAAAACATAATGGGAACTTACCTTGCATATATAAAAAGGGTTCAATCATTTACCAATAATTCACCGGGCAATTAAATAATATATTATTTACACCGTGAGGCACCGTATAAAGAAACCGGCAGCCGTTTTCA
Organism: Rhimphoctona megacephalus; assembly: GCA_963989365.1. Lineage (NCBI taxonomy): Eukaryota > Metazoa > Arthropoda > Insecta > Hymenoptera > Ichneumonidae > Rhimphoctona > Rhimphoctona megacephalus. The sequence goes on along the minus strand of OZ022421.1, from coordinate 14,402,925 downwards.
AACATGGTCACCTGGCGGCGCCACGAGCCATACATTGAAAACCGAAAAATCACATTGAAACGGGGTTGAAATTCAAAAGTGAAAGTAAAATAAAAGTAAAGTAACATAAGGTATAAAAGCAAAGTAAAAGTAAATCTAAACCACGAAATTGGCAAGCTCGTATTATCATCGAGGCTCGTGACAACATCCGACCCAATTGAACTTCCAGATCTCCCGATCGAAATTTCTAGCCTGAAGTTTATTAACGAAACGAAGATTCCGACCTCACTTCACATATAAATCTTAACTGGCGTAGTAATCCACTTTTAGAGAGGCGGTTAAAAGACCTTTCTGCTGTTCAAGTTGATTTATTAAGGGCTACTAAAACCACTGTAACGGCCTCAAAAAATGTCTTTTTTCGACAATTTTTTCGGGTGGAAGGAAAGGTAATAAAATAATAATATTCTGGGAAGGTATTAAGCATATATTTAACTGTACAACAAAAAATTATGAATGAAAAATATTTAAAAATGGCGACACCAGAGCCATTTCCGCGAGGCTTGTTGAATTCGAGGCGCTCTGCGGCAGGCAGTGTAACTGGTGCAATTGTTGATCTGAAATAAAATAAAAAAACCTTAATCTAGACACTCATAGCTAGTGAAGTACGTACTGGATTTTAAAAATATTCATTTTTGTATTATTGACGAGTGTTTGAATGAAGAGGTTCAATTTTCGACAGAAAAGGGGTAATCATTTGTTGATAAAAAATGTTTAAATGAACTTATCGAAAATTCCGTATGTATTTCACTTCGAAATGTTATTTTTAAGATATCGTCAAAAATTTAACTGAAAAGAATGAAAATTGTTGGAGTTATGCTGTGTGCCGTTTTGAAAAATCGTGTTTCGAGAAAAACGCGTTTAAAGTTTTGAAACGCAGTACTGAAATGACCGATGCGCTCGAGGAAGAGCCCGAAATTTCAATGGAAATTTTTTTTTCAGGTATAAACCTTTTTGCCTCATATTCAAGAGGGTTCAAATTATATTTGAAGCCAATAAAAAAAATCGATATTTCGAAAATTCTACAGTGGTTTCACCCGTTAATAGATATCATCCCCATTTTGAATTCCAACATTACCTGGGCGTCTTTGGGGTTACCTTAATGGACCTTTATTAATATCTATATTTTAAGGTAGTTGTATCACCAAAACATTTGTCTATGCATTGTTTAAAACGCCGAGGGCATATTCAGGACACTGCTATGTGATTACTTGCCAAATTTTTAAAAGGTTCACGATTTCGAGTTTGAAATATTTCTTATATAAGATTTTGCAGTTTTACATGCGTTTTTTATGGGGAGCGTTTGAAAATTTCACATTCCTCGCGAAGTCTTAGAGACTTTATCACCGAATTTTTTTTAGAAAATTCTCAATTACAGAAGAACATATGAAGAAATTTGTCAACAAAACTGGGGTTTAGATCGTTCAATTTCGGAGACGAAGCGATGGAAAGTATAAGTTAGTATTGGGAGAAGTGAGGAACGTTGTTATTTCTGAAACTCTGAATATGACATATAACGCAGTTTTCCCATTACTCTAGAAGCCTTAACATTTAAGATATTACTATTAACTATATTAGGATTTTCCGCAAGTTATATCCTATAGCTTTGATACTTTAACTGGAGGGTCAACTTTTTAATAAGACTGTAACAAAACTTTAAGGTATGGACAAATGATTTTTACGCTGTTCAAGTTTGTTCGAGCCTCAAAATCGTCCTGTCGTTTCTTGGACGTTCTCCAGTCCAAACTTAACACAACAATTTCAAAATCGACCTTGAAATCAAACAAATGTTTTTTTTTTCGTCAAATAATTTTATTTTTTTACATTTTCAAGATAGGGAGATCAGCATCAAAAAGCCAATTTAGAAAAATGATTATCCAACGTTTTGGATGAACTTTCATGATTAAGCAAAATGCAAACGCGAATAATACATTTTGAAAATATTTTTAACTCATTCCGAAATTCCACTTTCTCATTTATATCATATTATTTGGTTTCATTAAATTTTTAACGCGATCAGTTGATTTTCACTTATTTTTCGTGCATAATGTTTGTAAAAACAACAGAAAGTTACTTTGCCAAATTGAGAACATGAAATGAATGAAATTGAGAACATGAAATGAATGAGAAAATTGAGAACCAACCAATATAATTCTTAGCCATAATTTAATGCGACCATGTGAATATTTATTAAAATATCAGCATAACAAAACAAAGCAGTTGAATTATGATGAAATAACAATAGTCCATTGCGCCATAACTATATTCGCTCCCAACAATTTGGGTATACTTGGCCTAAAGATATTTAGACTCGTTAACTACATAAAGCTTTCATCTTTTTATTGATGTTGTTAACACGTGTCGATGGGGCATACACCTTCATCTCAGTTATATTCATAATGGAAAAGTTACGGATCTGTTGACAAATTTGCGAGTAGAATTTGTAATTGAACTGAATATGATATGAAAATGAATGAAAATAGTTTCAAAACATATTGCCCGTTTTGTAGAATTGATGATTCATTTACGAGATCGCAAATCACTGATTATTAAATTATACGATTAATCTACGTAGCTAAAAATTAATTATTTTATTATTTCTGATTGATTAGGCGATAATTGAAGAGGATAAAAAAATTCTTTCGTATTGTATCGCTTGGAAAATTTTGCTATACTTGTCAACGTTGTTCGTCCGGATTTTTCGGCCTTTAAATGTGACCTGATGCGCGGCCGCACAACCCCTGGACAAACGAGGGTTGTTCAGTCTGCTATCAGCCGCGTGGCGAGACGGTTCTCCACGTATTTTGCATAATCCGGATACGAGAGTTTTCGTAGCAACGTTACATCTAATTGTGTTTTGATTTTTATCATTTTTTTTTCTTTCAATTTTTTTTTTTATATTTGTCATTACGAAGGGGAAGAACAATGAAAATGGCACCTCCAGGGTAAGCGTAATTTCATTTTATTTTTCCATTATTATAGTAAACATGATAATAAATACGAGTTTCTGTGCTTTCCATATGAGTAAACAAAATTCTCGACGATCAATGAAGAAATAACAATTTCTATAAATTTTCGAAAAAACATTATAAAATTGATTTCTTCTTCTTGTGATATAGATCCTTTGCAATTGTCATTGTATTTCAAGACAAGGCATAGTACATATTTGTTTGGAATTGAAATTGCCTTAAAACACTGAATGAAAGAATTGAAGGTAGTTTTTAAAAAATTTCTAAATTTTTGTAATCGTAAACTTATCGAGAAAAAAATTTGCAACTAAGTCTCAAGTTTTTGAGATTTGTCCTAGCGCAGAGATTCTTAATTCTTTCTAGTTGAACAGGGCTTTGTTCCAAACGATGTTTTTTGGAGAAGCTACCTCTCTCAGTTTTAAAGATAAATTAGCAGCGAACTCGCTGAATTTTTTAAGGGGACTAGGTAGCGAAAATAGGCCGAAAATGGGATAAAATTCAAATGGCATTTGTGAAGAACCGAAACAACATATATACATTTTCTTTTTTGTACCGTTTTTATTGGAGTTTTGGCTATTAAATTCAGTGGTTGAGGTTTCAAAAATATAAATATTTAAGGGAGATATGGGCGGATAAAGAAGACCACGCATCTCATGCATTGCTCCCTCATTGCCACGATTCCGAGTGGCCGGTTGAAGTTTTCGGTAATTCCCAAATGCCATTTTCTTCAGGGGATGTTTCTTCGTAGACTGAACTGAACATTTTTGAAAAAACATAAAAAATAAAAAAATGGCGGCTAAAATTTGAAAACATCAAAAAACGGATGACATTTGTTGTAATAACAATAATAATAAATTGATTTTTTATATAGATCATTACATAGTTCATTTTGTAGAGAAAGTTGATATCTTCATTTAAAAAAAAAATCAAGGCGATATCTTCAATCGTTCTTGAGTTATCGCGGCAAAACTAGTACAAACTGCTCTTTCGAGAAAAACGCGTTTAAGTTCTCGCGCAGTACTACGGCAGCAGCGGAGTATTGGAGTTTTATTGCTCCTCTGAGCTCAATTTTGCGAATTTTTCAGTTTTCTTTTCGCCAAAATGTTCGGAAGAAATTGTAGTAACAGATCACAAAAAAAAACGAAAAAATCCGAGATTTTTCAATGCCTAGTCCCCTCAAGGATCAGTTGGAAACTAAGACACGTTTACACATACGAAAACTATCGTTTTCAAATAATTTACGAGAACGAACCAGACGAATCTTTTACCAAATTGCGTTCGTTTTTTCCACGAGTTGATTAATTGACTGCAGAAGAGAAAAACCTGCACTTTAAATCATGGCAGTCGAGTTCCCATACGTTGTAAGATTTTTCACACCAAGTTGACCTACTTTTAACCATGAAAATATACGATTCCATCTGTTTTCTCAACATTTCCTAGGTTTATTTGAAAACAAAGTTACGCGGGTAAAAAAAGTCTGATAACATACGGCTGTATATTTCATGAATAATTCACATAATATATTTTCATAAATATATCCTTTTAAAAAGACTCAAGGGATTTCTAAATATAAATGCAAGTTTCCTATTTCAAAGGAAAAAAATGGCATATGATTTTGACCGATGAAATTTCAATCGATTCAAGTGTTTCGTGCCAAGCGGAAAACAAAAACTAAAGTTCAATAACTTCAAAATTTAATGGTTTTTTTTGTAAATGCGATGCGATAAAATGTTTTTTTATTTTTTTTATATAAAATGCGAGGCTCTCTAAATTCGAAAGAAATGTTCGAATTCAAGGAGCAAAAGTAGCCCACGAAAGAATTGAATTCTACAAATGTTCACTGCGGAAGTAAGTTTGCCCATTTATCACTTTCACTGATGCTGGAGCACAGATTTGATGGAAAATCTTGCATTTGCACGGTCAACCTGTGCGTTTGACTATGTGTGTGTGTGTACATATGAAAGTTTGAAAACGTGACATGACGTTGGAGTCTGGCATCAGGAGAAATCCCCAATGTTCCAGGGAGTTTGCATACGAGGATGAATAATTTGAGACTGCCGGCAATTTTAATGGGCCAAGAGGCAGTGATGTATTTCACAGCCAAATTTCTTTGCTGACAGTTTGCTTTCAAATAGAGAAATAATATGGAGATAAAGAAAATAAATAAATAAGTTTTACGAAGTGGATTGATTGGGTCGAACACTAAACTTATATTTATTTATTTATTTAATATTCATTTATTTATTACTTATAACTGACTTCAAAAGAGGAGGAAGTTTTAGATTCAATCAAATATTTGTTGTATGTATACTGGCATATAACTTTTTATCACAAAAATCAATTCGGATACACTTTTTTTTGTTGGAGACAAGATACTCCGAGGTATTTCCATATTGATTTTTTCATGATTCTTCATGAAATAAAGAAAAACCATAATTTATTATAACATTATAATACATTGTTTATATAAAATTTTAATATATTATTTTTATTGCGTATATCTAAAAAAAACTGGAGATGAAATAGACCGAAAGTCGTCAAACAATAAACTTCAAAAAACGATTATAAAGTAGATTTAAAGAAAAATAACACTTAACATTTTCATTTTTTTTATTGTTATTACTGCGTTCATTCTTACCCGTGCAGGCTTAGACATATTACAACATTCGCACTTTTTACTTTCACCTCATTTTCCCCCTTTTTATGCAGCTATAGTCGACTTAACCCCAACTGCATATCATTTGCCACGGGCGAAGGGAAGCTGCACAAAACCTTGCTGACAACGAGATTAGCTCAGGCTAACGAGATTAGTCAACAAGATTAGAGAGTTAGTTCAGGACCCGGGGATTGCAAATGGAACATTTGAAAAAATTCTCAAATTATCATTGGTATTTGGCCGGGATTCGAAACCGTGACAAGCGGCGTACCAGTCTGAGCCCTAATCCACTGGACCATCCGCTCTTCCTAAAAACACTTTATAGTAAAAATTATTTATATTAAAAATTAATTAATTTAATTTAATTAATTAAAATTAATTAATTTAATTAAATTAATTAAAATTAATTAATGTAATTAAATTAATTAAAAATAATTAATTTAATTAAATCAATTAAAATTAATTAATTTAATTTAATTAATTAAAATTAATACATGAAAAGTTTGTTATGTTAGTGCCAAACAAATGACAAATACATAAAAGTCTACTATCTATCAACAATTTGTATCAAGTTATAAGTACAGAGGCTTACAATTAGAGAAAATTAGTAGTTTTTAACTTATTAGTTTGGCACTGATATCAACATTTTCGTATATAATCAGAGATGCATTTCGGACTTTACTGTATTTGTTTTTTTTACTTTTCGATGATTTTTTAAAATCAGTTTGATTTGTTTTTATTCTACAGTTTATAATATTGTTGAATTCAGTATTCAAGAATAATGTAAAATTTAATCGAAATGATCAATGATGGGCTTTTAAAATGTTCATTTTATCTAGATATTTCATTTGTATATAAAAAAAGATTTGACAGTGTTTCGCATTCGAAATAATTTCGATAATAATTTTGAATATTGTTCCATACAAAGTTTTTCTCATAATTAACTGAAACTCTAGGAATCGTATCATTGAAGATTTCGAGGCTGATCATGAATGGTTTCAGTCGAGTTACTGGGAACTTTATAGTTCCAAAATGTGCCTGGAGGGACAATGAATAAATTGCATCATCCCTCCGGAAATATCAATGTTTACCTGGTGAATTTTGTCAAGAGACAAATGACCGAGTGGAACTCCAACAATACTTAACATTTATTGAATAACAGTGAATGCAATATAATGGAAAGCAATCGAATTTTGTCACACATGTGAATTTTATGAATTCAATTGCTTTTTTTAAAGATTTTGGAAAACTAATTAATTGAATAATTATTTTTTATTTATTCGCAAAGCTGTACAATCTAGTTAGTAAAAAATGTTTGTTGAAGTTTGTTGGGATGTTCAATAATAATACAATTGGAATTTGTCAACCCAATAAGTTGGTGGTTTTTTTTTTTCGTTTTAAGAATTAACTCTTCGATTTATCAGTTAATCATTTCTTAATTCAAAAAGCTCAAAGTTTATTATTTAAATTTTATTTCTTTCATAGATTCACAATATTTTTTTTCTCGCTTTCGTTGGATTAAGTTTCATTTCGTTTTTTTTTTATCTCCTGTAGCTTAGAATGAATATTCCGACAAGGGTCGAGTGTGGGATGGTAGATTATGCAAACTTTGGGTCAGTCCTTGGAGAAATGTATAGCTCTTAAGTCCAGATTGCTAAAACGACGCAGCGGTTTAATAATATATTACGTGTGGATTATATTCGGCTACTTGGGATTAATTCTCCTCAGAACAGTCACAACGATGTATAGTATATTTCAAATTTGTATACATTATGAAACATAGCCCGAGGTGTACGAAATTCATACAACACGTGAACACAATTTGGTGAACATGCTTAGACATCGGATTTCGCATGTTCCAATTATTCACCATCCCTCGACTCTCTTAACATTAGCTAACCAAATGGGCAGGGGAGTCATTTTTTCTGACACTTACCCAAACAGTGGAAGTAATGACAGAACAGAGGTAGATAAATAGATAGATAATGTTTATTATGCCTAAGCACGCTACGAGGCAAAATTTGATATTACAAATAACAATAATATAAAGAGATGAAATAAAATAGTATGAAATAATAATAGAAAATTAATAACACAAAACATAAATAAGAAAGATAGAGAGAGAAAAGTAAAATTTGGAGCCTTCACCATTCTGCTTCTGCGTTATTTTAATGCTTTTGTGTACGTTTCATATTGTGCATAAATAATTAATACTTGGCATCGAGCCACTACCGCGTCTCTTGTTATTTATGTGGGAATAAAAATGTTAAAGGCAAGATGTTCAAGATTACCCATCGAAATAATAATGATTTTCTGAAGTTTTTGTTGTTTTTTTTTCGGGCACGATAAAGCGATATATAGTCTCAACGTAATCCGAGTCGTGAAATGATCTTGGAATAACAGTTATTATTGTGTGGAAAACTCCGTAGCGTCACAGAATACTCAATCAAGTGATACAATTACAGTGCTACAGTTCGAGTGCTGATGAAACCCGTTGTTTGCGTTCGTGCGATAGCGCACGAATTATCTTGTTACATTATACCAATTTTACAATTTTAATAACACATGAAACAACGGGTATATGATCCGCTGATTAGTATTAGTTTTCGTATAAAAATCTTCTAACGAGAAAGATTTAATTTTGTGGCAGGCAAAAAATAACTTTAATTAATGATTACAAATGATTAGTTATTATTATTTATAATTGTTTATCACCTGCGAGGGAAAATATTAAAAATTGCAGAACGTCTAAAGGATATTATTATCGTTTCTTCCTGAAAAAAATATAGTCGAATCCCGTTATAAGCTTCTTCCCCGCTTTCAACGCGGAAAGCTTCCCCCACCCTGAAGCGTTTTCGAGGTTGGCGGCTAACTACTCCTTATAAGCCTCGAACCAATTTATAATTCGTTTTTCTCAAATTAATCTTTTAAATTATAATTCTTATATACTTCCAATTAATTCATTAATTTTATATATTTTTGGAATCCCGTTATAAGCCTCTTCCCCGCTTTCAACGCGGAAAGCTTCCCCCACCCTGAAGCGTTTTCGAGGTTGGCGGCTAACTACTCCTTATAAACCTCGAACCAATTTCTAATTTGTTTTTCTCAAACCAATCTTTTAAATTATAATTCTTATATACTTCCAATTAATTCATTAATTTTATATATTTTTGGAGGTATTTGAAAATTGAAACAAACAATGATTCCAAAACAAGAGATATATAATAAAGGAATTATATTTGAATACCGTACTACAAGTTCTGTACTTACTAGTTGTAAAAACACAAAAATATATATATTTTTTTTAATTAAAAATGTATACGGCCACATGATCACAAACTAACAACAATTGTCTTGCGCTTATAGCGAGTAGCCTGGTAAAAATTCGATGGCACGCTATATTGGGGGTACCTAAACACACAACAATTGCCTGGCGCTTATAGCGAGTAGTTGGTCAAGAATTCGATCGCGCGCTATAGTGGGGGGACGTCATTCCTGAAAAAATTTCCCGTACAGCCCTTAAACAGACTTATAACGGAATTCGACTGTATAATCTTTCATCGAAATTTTATTATTTAATTCGACGTTAGATTTTACTACTGGTTCCGAGAATTTCTCGTTTCAAATTTAATCCAGATGTAAAAACTCGTATTATATATTATTTTTGACTTTTCTCTGTTTCTCTCTTCGTCTTTTCCTGTCAAGCGCTAAGGATTAAGTTTCACGATATGGGCGATTCCGCATAGGAACACGCATAGTCGTCAAACATCCTTGCTGTCTTATGTCTTTGTAGAATTTGTCGAATCTAAGCTACATTTGATTACCTCCTATGGTGCTTAAACCGCTTTACCATCATATGATTGAAGATTCCACGAAATCTGTATGATAGCTGAGGATAATTACAGAAATTAATTACTGTATATTTGGGTTTTCGTAACACGTTAAAAGCTTCCAAATTTCAAGGAAGTTTCACGTCTAATTTTAGAAACAAGGAAATTCGTATAAAAAATCCAGTACATTCATTTAGTTATAAATAAAAAAAATAATATTAAGGTCTTCTAAATTTGTGGAGAAATCGTTTTTCTTTTAATTTTATATAATTAAAAGAAAAACGATTTCTCCACAAATTTAACAGACCTTAATATTATTATTTTTATTTGTAACTAAATAAATGTACTGGATTTTTTATACGAATTTCCTTATTTCTAAAATTAGATGTGAAACTTCCTTGAAATTCGAAAGCTTTTATCGGACCTTTACCTTACCTTTATGGAGAAATCGTTTTTCTTTTAATTATATAAAATTAAAAGAAAAACGATTTCTCCACAAATTTAATAGACCTTAATATTATTTTTTTTATTTATAACTAAATGAATGTACTGGATATTTTATACGAATTTCCTTGTTTCTAAAATTAGACGTGGCGTTCATATACACCACGTCTCTGATTATTAGCACGATCAATGAGAGGTAATAAAAGTTGGAGAGCTCTAAAATCAATGGCAATTTATCAAGGTGGAAACGAAATTCCATATTAGAAGGGACTCAAGACTCAACAACTTTAAAGTTATCCAGCAGCTTGAAAGAATTTTGCCACGCAAACTTTCGATGTTCCGGATAAGCATTTTGACAGTTGCTTTTCAGAATTTCAATGATCTGCAACGCTTGAAAAGTGAGCTGTATTTTCAGTAACGAGTTTTTTCTACTACTACTACTTTCACTTTGAAAAAAAATGCTTGAAACATCATTTTTCAAAGAAACTTTATCGATAGTCAAAAACGTTACTAAACTTAACAGTCGCAACATAATAATTCACAACGTACTTATTTCTTTATGGGATAAAACCTATAAATAAGGTAGACGATGAAGCTCGTAAAGATAATACAAGCTTTGTCTACCTTGCCCCTTGGGGAACGATTACATAAACGTGTTTTTTCTCTGACTCTCTCTCTCGCCCGAACTAAATGGCCACCATAATCTCCCTCGTTGTACACATTTTATATATACATATATTTTTCTCTTGAAGGCAGTATTTTTCACGGCTTTCTCTACTATACTCATAAAAAAGGGGTCCATTGTATCCTAGCAATTTCTTCTAGCCCGCACTACGTAAACTATGCCAATTTTCTCGAGAAATCTTCCTTCTTTTCTTACTCAACAATCTTACAGCGAAATCTTACCACGGGTAGTTCTGCTCTCTTCACCTTAATGACGCACGGCTGAGACTGTACTTAAGCTCTTTGCAAAAATCATCGTATACCAAATAAGTAACGGTTCCTCGACGAAAGTAAGAAAAAAGAATGTTAATTACATTTTTCGTAAATATATTTGTCATTTTAACTCCCCTATTTCGGGGGAGTAACGCACTTATCGGAAATTGATTACCGAACTTTGTTTTTATATTCATTCTACGTATCTTACAGATCCTTAATATATCAGTGGAAAATATAATTTAACCGGAACTAATGGACATCCAAATGGAGATCTATTTCGTTTCGTAAAAAAAACATTACCAAGAGGGTGCCATTTTGATCTTTAACGTCTCCCTATAACGGTTGTTTCGATAACCTATTTTTTCATTCCTTTTATTTCTTTATTTTGTCCTCCACATTCATCCTCATTACGAAGGTCTTATTGATGAAAAATTCTCCGAGATACGATCATCGACGAATGTTACGGCATTCACGAACGAGATTTAGTCGACTTCCGGATCTCCTGGCACGTATACGTGATGACCATAGTTGTGACCTTTCCCAGAATCGACCTTATTCCTTCAACTATTCTTTCAAGGGATAAACAGGAAGTCATGGTTCCGAGCACTTCCGAGAAAAACTGAGATAGAAAGCAAAGGGCGTGAGTGCGCGTTATTGAGAAACTTGCCCCGATCCATCAAGTTTCTATAGAAACGACCTTGAATTTTGGCGTGGCCCTTTGAAGGTTCTTAGAGGATTTGAGCTTCATACATGGTAAATCAAGAGCCGTGGCAGCGGCTCGACGTCAAGCAGTACAGTCGAATCCCGTTATAAGTCTGCCTAAGGGCTGTAGGGGAATATATAGTAATATATATAATAATTCCTGTAATCATCCTCAGTTATCACGCAGATTTCGTGGAATCTTCAATCATATGATGGTAGAGCGGTTTAAGCACCATGAGAGATAATCAAATGTTGCCTAGATTCGATGAAATCTACAAAGACTGACAGGAAAAGACGAAGAGAGAAATAGAGAAAAGTCAAAAATCATATATAATACGAGTTTTTACATTTGGATTAAATTTGAAACGAGAAATTCTCGGAACCACTAGTGAAATCTAACGTCGAATTAAATAATAAAATTTCGATGAAAGATTATACAGTCGAATCCCGTTATAAGCCTGCCTAAGGGCTGTAGGGGAAATTTTTTCAGGAATCACGGTCCCCCCACTATAGCGCGCGATCGAATCTTTGACCAACTACTCGCTATAAGCGCCAGGTAATTGTTGTGTGTTTAGGCACCCCTAATATAGCGTGTCATCGAATTTTTACCAGGCTACTCGCTATAAGCGCAAGACAATTGTTGTTAGTTTGTGATCAAGTGGCCGTACACATTTTTAATATTAGGTTGGGGAAAAAATAATTTCGGTTTTTTCCAACAGATGGCTTTAAACGCATATCTCTAGTAATACGTATTCAATGAAGCCATATTATAGCGCGTTTGAAAGGTAGCAGTCCACAGAACATTCTAGATGTAAAGGTAGCGTCATTCGTTTACTTAGTCAAAAGTTATTGCGCTTTGAAAATGGAGATTCCAGAAGGTCATTTTCGTCATATTTTACTTTTTTACTTCCGAAAAGGGAAAAATGCAGCGCAGGCTCATTGAAAATTATGTGGTGTGTATAGGGGTGAGTGCTTAAGGGAACGCCAGTGTCAGAATTGGTTTGCTCGTTTTCGTTCCGGAAATTTCGATGTTAAAGGTGAACCCGAGGGCTGCTTACCTAGGAAATCTTTGAATCATTTTATCAAAAATCAGATAGACAATCGCTAGAAGTCGCTGGAAATCACGCGAGTCGCATGATTCCTGATTTTCTTGTGATTTCTCAAAGTATACAGGAAATCGTGGGAAATCGCAAAGAAATCACAGGATTTCGGGAATCACTGGGAATCGCTAATCCCCTCTTCAAGCGAACAAGCCTTTATCCAACGTTTATGTATAACTATATGCTGATGATGTAAAACTACAAACGCATTCGAACATGCATTTGCTCGTTCCGAACGGGTCTCATAGGTTTCGCTCGTAACGGAACAGTTGATGTTTGCTCATAACAGATCTCTCTTGGTATAATAATCATCTCTTTGTGTAATAAGCATCTCTTTGCCTAATAAGCACAGTATTGAGTGAATATTATTGGTAAGTACTGACATATTTTTGCATTGTTATCATTTTTTTTTTTTTATTGTATTTGCCATTGCCCAGGGTTCTCCCCTTTTTAGCTTGCCCCCCCCCCCTTTTCCAAAGACACCCCCCTGTGCGGTTGTAGCCGACTTATCCCCAACTGTATCGCATTTGCACGAGGGCGAAGGGAAACTGCAGAAAACCTTGCCGATACAGCCGGTACCTACCTAATTTCCCCGGCTAGCAACATGAGCATGCTCAAGCACAGCTACCAGAGGCGCTTAAGAAAGGTACCTCCTCAGCTGTAATGCAATGAGCTAGCCAGTACACGGCTAGGGGGCCACCATCCGCACGATGAGAACCGTCCACGGGAGGCACCCGGAGCCGTACACCGACCGCTCAGGCATCACAGCGAGGTCTGGACATGATTTTTATAAAGGTGGAATCCAAACCACCCGGGATTACAGTGGAAATACGTGAAAAAAATCTCAATTTTTCATTGGTGTTTTGGTCGGGATTCGAATCCGGGACCCACGGCGTGCGAGCCCGAGTCCTTATCCACTAGACCAACCGCTCTCCCCCTTTTGCTTCGTTATCAAATTGAATATTTAATAATTAATAAATTCAATCAAAATTGATTTACATTGTAAAGACTTCACAGTAAACTGCGACAGTAAACTTAACCCTCTACTGTTTTACAGTAGCTTATAATTTTATGATTAAAAAATACTTAACAGTAAAATTCCAATTATTCAGTTGTATTTCGTCTTGATTTTTTTCTTTTTCTTTTAATTAATTATAGAACTTGAATGATAATTCGGATACACTTTTCGTCGTGGATAATTTTTCTGCCAGTTAAACAGTTTATAGTACTTGCAGCAATTTTTTTTAATCGTAATAATAACAAAACGGAAATGATACTTTGATGATAAAAACGTTTTTTTTTTAACTTCATCTCAGATAATTGAAGCTCCATGGATAATCAAAAAGTGAAAAATGAAGAAATGGGGAAAAGTGATAGCGTTTTATTCAAACAAGACAAAACAGAACAAGTTCCCCCCTCAGATTACTTTTTAAAATTATTAGGAACGAAATCGTTATCAGTTATTCCAACTTACGTGAAAAATATTCTACGTTTGAATAGTTTTCTCAACCCGATGGTATTTCGTCACATTTCTGAGAATACAATCAGAGAAATGGAAAAATTTGCTCGAGACGAGATGGAGTTCTTTTTGAATCCAGAGGATCATCGAAAAGATTATTATCACAACTACCACACTTGCCGTCAAAATTTTAGTTTGTTATGGAAGACAAATATTTGCTTCTAGAACTGGTAAAAATTGTGGAAATTAAACCATTGGAATTTTGGAAAATGCCTGAACGTTCGGCTACTCCTTCACAACAAAAAGGGCCTTCATCAAAATTATGCACTTCGTCAAAAACATCCAGCTCGAATTTTTTAATGCAACAAGAAAAAGGCGATACTGAGGAAGAGCGAAAAACTTTATCGAAACTTGTGAAAAAAATTTTGGAGGATAACGATGGAGAAAATATCGAGAACAAAACTAAGAGAATTTCAGCACAAGATCTTGAAATTCAAGTCTTAGTAAGTGAAAACTATGGAGAAGATGGCTTTCCACAATTGTACACGTACCGAGCAAACATCAAATGTCCTGAGTGTTCGTTTATCACGAAACTCACAAAATGTGGACACATTGAAGAGCGGGGATGAAAGTGGGTCCTGTCAAATTTTCGTAGACACATGAAAATTCACAAAAATGTCGTAACTGAAAGATCCAAAAAACGAAAAAATTCTTCTATTGTGGAGATTCTTCCAGTATCCAAGTGCAATAAGTTAGAAGAATCGAACAACTCTCGAAAAAACAAATCCAACTGATGAAAGATCGACCAAAAACGACAAGATCTCCGAGTTCATTCCAATCTTGTATCTACCGGAAAAGGGTTAAGATGAAATGCGTGCCATCAAAGTATATGAAATATTTGGTAATGCATCTGAAAATAAATCAGGTAATTTTTTTATTTATTCAGGTCTTTAGCATTTTTTATGATATAACTTTTAATTTTTTCTAAAATTTAGCAGATGAAATATCGACCATTACCGAAGATACAGTTCATGGGACAAATTTGACGTCGTTGGATTCTCCATCAACTTCAACAGGATTTATTTCGAGTTCTTTTGACCTTCTGTATAATCAGGAAAAATCGGGGGAATCTTAAGTCGAGATAGTCATCGGACGGACTGTCTCGATAAAACAGTCTCATTAAAAGTTCGTGAAGGAAAATACTCAAGGATGTATCGTAATATGAAAAAATTGCATTCATCAGTAGACTCGACTCAAACTCGAATAACTGCTTTTTATCCAGTTTTGACTCAACTCCAATTAGTAATCGAAAAAAACAAAAATTTGAGTGACACGTTAATGAACTTTGTCAAATCAAAAAATGAGCATTTTTCCACCAGCAAAGAGGTTAAAACCAGGCAAATACATTCTGAATTTCTCACAAAATTATTTGAAAGTGCCGAAAAGCAATGCAGTAAAAAAGAGCAAGGTAGAAGACATGACGAAACATTGAAGCTTTTCTGTACTTACTTATTCACTATAGGAGGTAGAATATTATATGAAACACTTTACGCTAATTTACCGATACCATCGCTGAAAACAATTAGTAGAATAATGTCCAAAAATAGCCACGATATTATAGAAGGTGCGGTGCGAGCGAAAGAATTGAAGGAATTTCTTATTTCAAGAAATTTACCATTGACGGTTTGGTTGAGTGAAGATGCGACTCGCATTACAGGACGTATTCAATATGACAGTGCTTCTAATCAGTTGGTCGGTTTCGTATTACCGTTAAATAAACAACGGCTATCGATTTCACCCGTTTACGAAGCCACCTCTGCTCGCAAAATACAAGAAAGCTTTGAGACTGGTACTATATCTGGATTAGCATATGTGATAATTGCTCAATCTCTAGCACATAGCGCCCCAACTTTTTGTCTTTGTATATTCGGTACAGACAATAAGTTTTTTTTTATGATGCTGTTCTAAAACGATGGGCATGTATTGTCGAATATTTGCAGAAAGGGGGGATCACAGTACTTGGCGTATCTTCGGACGGTGACCCAAGGTTGTTGAAAGGAATGCGTATAATAAGTCAGTCAGGTAAAAGAAGTGAGAAATACAAAAGTTTCCAATGGAAAAGATTTTGAGATGCCTTATTTTCATGCAAAGTTAGAACCAGAAATAATTGCTATCCAAGATATCATTCATATTGGAGCTAAACTACGAATCCGTCTGTTAAAACATTCAAGTTTACTTGTAATGGAAGATTTTTTGATATCATCGAGTCATTTACAGATTTTAATGAAGACGGAATCTAAGGATAAGCACTGTTTGACAGAGAAAGATTTATCGCTAAAAGACAAGATGAATTATGCATCGATTGAAAAAATTTGTGATTCAAAAGTGATTAACCGATTAAAACTAAGTATTCCCCAAAACGATGCAACTGTGATTTATTTGCATATAATTAGGCTTTATTTGAGTGCATTTCTTCAGGAAGATATGCCTCCTCTTGAAAGGATCGAAAACAGTTGGTACTGTATTTTTATCCTACGATAGTGGAGAGCGTGGTTGCTGAGTAATACCGAATATTCCGTGACAGATAATTTCATTTCTCTAAATACTTATTTATGTATGGAAATCAATGCTCATGGTTTGATAAATTTCATTATTAATCTAAAAAAACATTCTGCTACTACAAATAATTTCACGAAAATGTTTTTGCCGTCACTAGCCAGTAGCTAAGCTTGCGAAAATTTTTTTAGACGTTTAAGATCTATGAGCACCACCTACTCTACTATCGTTAATACTACCCTTCTTGAAATTTTCCAACGAATTGAAAGAATCTTTTTGCAGGAAGATATATCGTCTGGTAATTTAAACAAAAAAACCAAGCTTTTAAGATATTCTTAAGACAATTGAAAATGCCAAGAATAATTTTTTTAAAATTAAATCTCTAGGCATTAACGTGAATTTTGAGGCAGGTGATGAAATATCTTGCAAATTATTAGAAACCGACAGTGATAATTTTGAGGATGACGATAATGATCATGAAGCGATAGGTAATGATATGAAAGAAAGTGAAGAGAATGGTCAACAAGAACTATGTGAGGATTTGAGCACGCTCTCAAATATACAAGGTGGTCTGGATTTGAAAACTTGTTAAACTCACTTATATTTATTCGTGAGTCTTAACAATAAGACAATTTGGAGAAGGTAAGTACATTGCGGCGAGAAGCCCCAAAAAACTATATTATTATATTTTAAGATAAGACGTAAGCCTTAGCGATAAGACGCGGAGAAGGTAAGGCTTTCCTCCCGCCTCCGGTCAACGTTATGTTGGTGGATCGTTACGAGGACGTTTCTTGCAATCAAGCGCGTCATAAGACGCTCGCGCCTCCGTTGCCTTCTATCGTTTTTTGGCATAGGAGAGGGAGAAGTGAAAATTACGCCAGTAAGAAAAATGCCAGAAAAACTGGGAGGAGTAGGTAGAATAATAACAAAAACGTTTATTCTTCTAACGAAGGTACAATAATAATAAGGTAATAATGTACACGTATGCGGACTCTTGGTCGAGTAAAACAAAATATAAAAAAGGAACAAACAAAATGTCTGCGAGAATTATCGAAAAAATAAAAAGTAAAATAATAATAATGATCTCGAGAATTATCGAGAAAAAATAAACGCAAATAATAATAATGAACAAAAAAAAATGGAAAGAATTCCGGGTGGGTCGTACAGTGGGTGGTATGGCTCGTAGACCGGTCGGCTTTAGCAGCGTAAAAGGTCGGAGCTAGCTTGACTGGGTCGGTCGGCTTTAGCAGCGTAAAAGATCCCAAAGCTTGCTCGTGTAGTCGTTCGGCTTTAGCAGCGTAGAGGACTAGAGCTGCACTGGTCAGTCGGCTTTAGCAGCGTAGAAGACCAGAGCAAGTGGCACAGAACTGAGCTCCGCACCTCCTTATATACCCAGCACGGGCGAGGCGCCGAGCGGTCCCCACCACTGGCCGCGCATGCGTGATCCGCCGCTCAGTGAGGATAGCTTTCGTGGAATGGGGGGGGGGGTGTCTCGACTTGACTACCGAGCTCGGTCCACCTGGGTATCTACCGAGTTCGGTCAGTATGTTACCATATGGGTCGGTATTATAATTTAGTTTAATATTTTGAATATATGTTTTTTTTGTGTCCAAACGTTAGGGAACTGTTTGAGCAACTTTTAGGAATATTGAATTAATTAATAATTACTTACAGTTTTTGAGGAAATTAACAAGATTGATTTTTTCGCTTGTAATGTTAGGGAACTGTTTAAGCAACTTTAGGAATATCGATTTAATCAATAATTACTTACAGTTTTTGAGGAAATTCAAAATTTCTACTTATTTACAGCGCTACGGTGAGTATTATATAATTTTTACAACACTTTCATATATATATTATTTTTTTGTTAATAAAAAACCCTTATAACGCTTTTGTTCTTCGTTTACAGGTTTACTTTGGGAGCTGCTTTGGTATGGTATGTAATTGGTAAGTAATATAACTAGTAATATAATAAACATTAATGACTTTTTTTTCTTTTTTTCAGGTAGGCGGAACTTCTTTACCGGGTAGAGGTAAGTTAGGTTAGTATTGCAAATTTATACCTAGTCAATTATCGTTTGTTAATTTTTATTTGTTTCAGGAATAAGGACCAATCGACGGAAAGAATTGTATGCCGAGAAGTGGCGTACAACAAACTTATGAAAAAATTTAAATCCAACTTCATTCGAGTAGTCCTTTCGTTGTAGTTATAGATCAGAGAAAGAATGAGTTGGTCGTAAGAAGATCTTCTCTTTGCTGGTTATTTAATGCAAATTCATCTAGTTTAAGCAGTGATCGGTTACAGAGAGTTCGAGATTCTGAGTTAACAAAAAATATGAACAAACGAACGAATAGTAATGAAAGTATTATTTTTGTAAAAGTCTGTGATGAAATTCATACCGGTGACTGGTGTTTGTTTAAGAAGTTAAACAGTTCTAAGCGAGTTTCTAAGTGTTTTGTTGGGCTCATTTTAAGTTTTGTTTATTTAGAAGGGAAGACTTTAAAGAGCCACGAGTATTCTAGTTCGTACGCAAATGTATCAAATAATGCCAAAGAAATTGGAGTGCTGTGCCAATGGTATAACTTAACGTCAAAGAGAGATTTGGTTCCTGTACTGATGGATGTACATGGTTATATTAATATTAAGCAGTATCATCTCACTATGTCATCTCCTATTATCAATGAAAAAAGTTTAAGTGTACATGAAAATATTTATAAGAAAATAGAAAAATTATTCTAATATCTTTAATAATCTATATTATTGATTGAGTATCCACGTATCCCTAACCATAAAATAATTATTGTTAATCTATAATCATTAATCAATGTTCTTCAGTCCATAAATCAGCGATTTTTGAAATTTAGAAATCACTCATAATCGTTAGAATCAGCATAAATTACACGAAATCATAGGTAATCTCATGCATTCAGAAATCGTGAAAATCGTAGTCGAAATCACAAGAAATCGATTTCTTTTGGAAATCAACGAGCCACGGAATTAGCGAGTGAGCAGCCCCTGATGAACCTCGCCCTGGCTGGCCAATCGTTGAAAAAGTTGATGAAATTCTTGAAAAAATCGAGGTAGACCGACATATTTCATCTCGCGACATCGCTACGGAACTAAATATTGACCATAAAATAATTTTGAACCATTTACATAAGGCTGGATACAAAAAGAAGTTCGATACTTGGGTTCCACATGAGTTAACAGTGAAAAATTTAATGGGTCGAACTTCCATTTATGAATCGCTGCTGAAACGAAACGAAATCGAGCCATTTTTGAAACGAATGATTACGGGCGATGAAAAATGGATCACGTACGATAATAATGTGCGAAAAAGATCGTGGTCGAAGCCCGGAGAAGCTTCAGAAACGGTTGCAAAACCCGTATTGACGCTAAGGAAGGTGATGCTGAGTGTTTGGTGGGATTGGAAAGGAATTGTTCATCATGAGCTGCTGGAACCTGGCCAAACCATTAATTCGTCTCTCTACTGTCAACAACTAATGCGATTGAAGCAGGTGATTAAAAAAAAAACGGCCAGGATTGATCAATAGGAAAGGCATTGTCTTCCATCACGGCAACGCTAAACCACACATATCTTTAGTGACTCGGCAAAAATTGAGAGAACTAGGCTGGGAAGTTTTGATGCATCCACCGTATAACCCGGACCTTGCTGCCTCCGATTACCATTTGTTTCCGGTCTCTACAGAACTCTCTTAATGGTGTAAAGCTGGCTTTAAAAGAGGTTTGTGAAAATCACTTGGTTCAATTTTTCGCCCAGAAATCTCAGAAGTTCTACAGTGACGGAATTATGGTTTTACTGGTAAAACAGTGGCAAAAGTACATCGATCAAAATGGCACATATATCATTAATTAGTGTTTGAAATTTATATGAATAAATTCGTTTTGAAAAACATGAAAAAACCGAAATTACTTTTTCCCCAACCTTAAAAATATATATATATATATATATATATATATATATTTTTTATGTTTTTACAACTAGTAAGTATAGAACTTGTAGTACGGTATCCAAATATAATTCCTTTATTATATATCTTTTGTTTTTGAATTTTCGTTTGTTTCAATCTTCGAATACCTTCAAAAATATATAAAATTAATGAATTAATTGGAAGTATATAAGAATTATATTTTAAAAGATTGATTTGAGAAAAAGCAAATTAGAAATTGGTTCGAGGCTTATAAGGAGTAGTTAGCCGCCAACCTCGAAAACGCTTCAGGATGGGGGAAGTTTTCCGCGTTGAAAACGGGGAAGAGGCTTATAGCGGGTGGGTTTATAACGGGATTCGACTATATTAAAAAAAAGCCAGCGCGAGCCCTTGCTGCACTCTTATATACTCGAATATGACGGTTTTCGAGCTTATTATTACTGAAGAAAAAAAAACAGTCTTCAACCATTAGTTGAACTCTGTGCTCGATTTTCTTCATTCATTAAAAGGAAAAGTTCTTTTTTACGGATCTCTATAAAATTCGATATCAATAACATATTTAAGTACTGTTATTACAGCAAAATGCGAAAGATACGTATTTTCTCTAGCTTCCTTCTCTTTTGCTTTTATTATCAATTTTTGTTGTCTCCAAGTTATCGTTAAATCTATTCCGCGAACCTCACCATTTATCATCTTAACATACACCTTAATATCTTATCATACACCTTATCTTACACCTTAGTATCATACACCTTAGTATCTTAACATACACCTTATATACGGAGAGACTTTTATTCGAAAAATTACTAAGTTTTTATTGTAGTGGCAGACTATATTGGCATAATGGGAGTAATCGATATAAATAATGTGAAGAAGTGATATAATTTAGTTGAGTTTGACAATAAACATAGTAAATCATCCGGTCATTTTACAATAAACAGTAAAACTGCCTATTTTGCCGATATAGTCCGATGCTACAATAAAAACATAGTAATTTTTCGAATAAAAGTCTCTCCGCGTGTATAAAGATATAAACGACAAATTATTATTATCTCATATTAGAAGTACTTAGTTAGCAATTTTTGCAAACGTAACATTAATTAGCTTAACTTCTTATACAATGATTGCTTGAAACTGCAGTGCATTGAATATGTAAATATAAAAATAGTCATAAATAATATCACACATCAATGAAGTCGTTATTTTATTTTTTATTATAATTATTATTATTATTATATATAATAATTATACTTATATATATATAATTATAAAGTCTCATAAAACGATGATTGCTCGAAAATTTCGATTGGGATTTGAGATTTCTTCTATCTTCTTCAAATTTATTTTCCTGTTTGATGAGATAGTTAAAAAGAAATAATTATATTTTTTTAGCATCAATTATCGTTGTACTTATGGTTTTTGAAAAATAAAAGTTTTTAAAAGACACAATTTACCGAGACGAAATTATATTCAAGTTCCTATTTATATGATTAAGTACTCGAAACTACATGTGAGATATTCTCTCATCGTTAGACCAACATTTCGGCTGTAAGTAGCGCGACCACTGACCGATTAAATCTTGAAATTTTGGTTTTTTGAGTAAATTCACAAACCATTTGCTCAGCGACAAATATTCCAAAAATAGAAAGAAATTGCAACATACGGAACAAAAATTCCTAAAATAGCGGGTGCAAGCTCAAGCACTGCCACACTCTGATATTCTCAATAATCAAAAAAAACCTCATATTAATGAGGTTTTTTTGATTATTGTTAATTGTATGTATAAAATAATATAAATTGTTCATTCTACCAACAATACTTCACGAATATTGACATATAACAGAACACTGAAAGGCTTTTACAGTAACAACATTCTTCATCAATATTTTACCAGTTTTTACGATCGATTCCTGTTCCATTCCTGTACATAAGTCTTGCATTATCGACAAAACTCGGATGGTCGTCTCGACTTTGACTAGCATGTACTTCGCTATCAACAGCGGTTTACTCATTTTTGTAATGTTGGATTTACGAAAGAAATATACATGAAGTTTTCTATTATTAGATAACTGCCTAATATTAGTTAAAATAATATTTCAACTATGGAAGTTACAAGAAAACAACATTAGTATTTTGTGGTCGTTGGGGACAATATCTTCAAAAGTTTATCACTCTGTGGAGGACAGCAGCTTTTGTTTGAGGGTATGTGTTAATGGTAGTCGTAAACTGATTGACAAATTTCAGGACACCCTATTGTCGAGATCTATGGCACACAACGAGCTTAAGGGGGTCATCCCATGTGACAGCTATTTTTTTTCACTTTTTTTGGGAATTTTTTTTGATGGACCATTAAAACACACTATCTATGCATTTTTGCCACACATTTATTAACATTTTTACAGTCCCTCAGAATTTTATGAAACAAAAATAACGAGTTGAATCGACTTTACACCGTTCGGAAGACACTCATGTATTTTGGTTGACGGCTGCCATGATTCCGGAGGTTTTGCTCATCTGAAATAAAAAAATCAAACGGCATTTTAATTTGTAGACCTGAGGCTATCGCCGGAACTAGAATAAAGTAAAAATATCGAAAATTAAATTTTGGTACAGGTTTAAAAGTCGAAAAAAATGACGAAACTTGGAACTTAACTTTTAAAACCGTGCCAAAAATTCAATTTTCGATATTTTTACTTTACTCTAGTTCCGGCGGTAGCTTCAGGTCTACAAATTAAAATGCCGTTTGATTTTTTGATTTCAGATGAGCAACATCTCCGGAATCATGGCAGCCGTCAATCGACACATGAGTGTTTTCCGAACGGTGTAAAGTCGATTCAACTCGTTATTTTTGTTTGATAAAATTCTGAGGGACTGTAAAAATGTTAATAAATGCGTGGTAAAAATTTGAAGATAGCGTGTTTTAATGGTTCATCAAAAAAAATTCCCAAAAAAAGCGAAAAAATAGCTGTCACATGGGATGATACCCTTAATCGGTCAGCGGTCGCGTTATTCACACCCTAAACGTTGGTCGCACGATAAGCGATTTTCTCACATGTGTAGTTTCAAGTCTATGCTTAATTTGATAAATAGGAATTTGAAAGTAATTTCGCCACAGTAATTGTGACTGTTGAACACTTTCGTTTCTTAAAAATCATAAGTACAATAATAATTACTACTATAAAAAAAAAGCATAAAAATTTTTTATTCCAACTATTTTATCATGCGAAAGAATAAATTACACAAAGATAGAAAAAAATTCAGATGCTTATGCCATTGAAAATTTTTGAGTAATCATCGTTATGCTAGCAATGTAAGAAAAAGTATCATATAGTGCGACCGCTAACGGGTTAATACAAAATAAATGACGGTCAACCGCTAAATATGGGCACAAATTTGATCGTCCATGACAACAATATTGAATCAGTTTTCAATGAAAATTTGTGTATCTCTGAAATTATGATAAATTTATTATTACGATTGATTTATTTTTATTCTACTCGGTTATTTGTATTTTGATATTTATAAATTAGTTAATCCTTGTAATTACGTTTAAGTATAACTATAATGATAAAGATTGAACTAACGTTATTTCCACAATATAGGTAATCAGCCGACGTAATTAAGTGCTTGACGTTTGAAGCGTTATCGTCAATAACACGCTGAAAGTGTAGTCCATTTAATGCGTAAGCTGAAGATAATATATTACGGTAATGGCGTAATACTGCGTTAATTAAGCCAGCTGGACTCCCTGCCCAAGCTTTGCACTTCATAATGATCGGGCACGTCGCTACTATAATAGCGTGATATGGGCCATAAAAAAAAATATTATCTTACCCTTTCGTCCGAAGTATGAAAGATCATATTCGTCGTCCACGGTTTATACAACATCAAAGTTTGGTCGATATTATTAAATGGACACGCCGAAATTTTCAGTACAAATATAACCAAAATTTTTTCATTCAACGAAATATTTACTAACTCTTGATGAGAGCGAGATGTTCCAAAAAAAAAATTCTAGAGTATCTCGTGTAGCGTAATTAATGTGTAAAAAATAAAGAACGTTGAAATTATCAAACATCAAGACTGCGTAGAATCATATGAGATTTTTTGATGCATCAGCGTTGAAAATCTAAACAACTGGGTCGAAGCATCGAATAGTATGGAGAAATTGTGAAAACATGTTGGTGGATAAATATTTCGTGATTTCGTTTTATACACCATTTGAAAATGTTAGAAAAGTCGACGGATATCGATCGCTCGCGTTACAGTTTTCCGTCTAACGCGGGATTCCAATTTAATCATAGTTTTCTCTGCATCGGCTTCTTCAGAAAAGAAAGGATTCTTCTCTGAGACAAAATATATACAAAGTTCTATTCAGGTATATCGGGAATACCTTCGTAAACGAAACTCTAAAAAAATATTAAAAATTGATGCTCGATGGTGAACACATCGATCTCTTCATTAACGTTGTTTTTAAAAATGAATTTTACTGCAAATATTCCTCGCATTCAATGAGGTTGAAAAAATCTCGAATTTCATTCAGTGATATTATTTTTTTTTTATCCGCATCATATTTGTGATTTATCGCTGTTTTTTTTCTTTTGGTTTTAACCGAGAATCCTCTAAATCGCTCGTAATCCTTTCCCTTCTCGAATCCTCTGAAATCGTGTAATACTTAGATCAGTTTTACCCTCGCGACCCTCATCTCACTTTCTCCTTGGTTTGACCGCAGCCTCATGGTCCGGTATTACGGGACGTGATTCGGTGTATGTGTACAATTTTTTTTTACTTCCCTCTTTTTTAGCCGTCCAATTTCGGATGTCGGACAGGGTGCGTCCTGCGAATGATAGTCGGGAAAAAAATCTCATTTCGCCCTTATCTCGTCGAGCTGACAAGAGGGCGAAAAAAATGGGAAAAATTTCTGTTGTGAAAGATGTTATAGGTGGGAGTACGTCATTAGGGTGAATGATGTATTATACTTGTATCACTTTCCCTTCAATTTTATCATCTGTGTGAGAGTCAAAGTGCCTTATGAAAGCACATAAAGGATCGTAAATGTGTTCTAACACCTTTGGACTTTTATATCGCTCGTACACGGAGAAAACGAATCTGTTTCGTCACGTAACATTTAATATGTTCTTTTAAAATATCCTCTATACTTTGTACAGAATATGAGAATTTAGGTAACAGTTACAATGAGGCATTCTAATTTTTGTAACTCGGACTTTTCCTTTGAGTACGATGTAAATAGTTATATATAAATAAGAAATGATATTGTGCGCAAAATAATATTTCGATGTGCTTTCATGAAATATTTACAATGCTCTTTAGGAACTATAACTAATGAGTAAACATACATTGAAAGTGAGAAATTTTGAAAAACAGCACAGTAAAAATCCACCTTTAACCAGTTAACTGGTAGAGGACGCACACGTGCGTCATTTTCCATGCATTTCTACGAACATACCAGTTAACTGATTAATAAGAGAATAAATACTAAATGCGTATCATTTTTCAGTTCAAACATTGTACAGTGTTTCATAATAGCAGAACTTATTATCTGACATAGGAATTTTTCGTTTTCGTATTTTTTATGTTGCTTGATCGCTAACGTAACTGTTACTCTTATGAGATGTATTGGCAGCTCGATTCTCGTTTTCGCCGCTATGCGTCGCGCAAAGCGCCGAGACTTTTCTCGCATAAGGTATTACTCTGTAGTGAGATAAATTCCGTGAGGCAAACGAGTTTGATTATTCGAACCGATTCTATCCAAGAATTTGGTAACAAATATTTCTTTTTACCTAAAACATAATGCTTCCTCTATTCACACAGAATAAATATACGTAAATATCGCACGGACTATACCAAGCAAAAGAAATTATTCATTTCAACTGCATATTGAATTATCTAACACATGTAATCCCCCAATGTATTTTTTACTATGTGCATTGTAGGTTACCAATGCAGATATTTAACAATATTATGAAGTTCGGGATTTTTACTGTGTCACAGTATACATTCTGATGATGCAATAATAAAATTTACTATGTCACTGTATACATTCTAACGCTATAATGATAAAATTTGCCTCGAGTATATCGAATTTTTACTATGCCCATTGTGAGAAATGCATGTGTAGAATCTAAAAACAAGTATGCCAAATACCAAATAAGGCTATATGAACTACACACATTTTTACTATGCCGAGTAGAGCTTCTTTTTATTCCGACGTTTGAATAAGTATTAAAATTCGGTACTGTCTATATTAATCCAGATATTAATATAGAAATCCAGACGATTAATGTTTAGCATTAGTCGTCTGGATTTCTAGCACTATTTGTTTGAATTTCTGTCCTCGTTTTCTCCATGTAGCAAGTAAAGTGCTTTTAATAACGTCACGAAGACGGTCCACTTTTGTCACCTCCGTCCAATAAAATTTTCAAAATTTTTAAATTTATTTAAAAAAGTATTTTTACGTGGTTTATTTTATTATTTAAAGAAATTGAAGTATAGAAACAACTGGAGTTTGTTTGACTACGAACATGCTTTTATTGGAAAAAAAACCTCGTCGATTTTCGCTCAACGTTTACGAATAGAAGCTTTTTTTATACACTTTGTATACACCATTCGGTATTCATATAGCGGAGCGATTCGTGGATGATTGGGTCTCGGACAACCGCAATCCGGTACGGTACGTTTTCAGTCATAAAGAACAAAAGTTTGAAAAATAAAAATCGGAAAATCCCACGTAGTATCTCGGAGGGGAACATGGATAAACCGCAATCATTGCCACGGGAATTCACGCGAGAGCATATTTCAACTGTTTATTTCAGTCTTCCAAACTCGCCGCCCTTTTGCCTCGTTTCATCAATGTTTGCCACGACCTCTCGCCTCTTTTTTCCCTTTTCTCGTTCATTTGCTCTCGCCTTCTGTACAACTCTCTCTTGTGAACCAGAGCGAATGCTAAATAAAAAGGAACGAATGCAACATGCTAATGCAAGCTGTTATTTTCCCAGATCGTATTTCCATCGGGAGTTTGTGTATAAAATGTTCTTATTTATATAGATATTTATATACTATGTTAATAAAAAAATAATAATATTTTGTATAAACCGTATCAGTTAATAGCAACTGTGCTAAGTCGAGAAAACTATTTTTGAGGTATTTACTCAATACCTGCAACCGACACGGTTGTTCAACGATCAATTAATTCATCGGGTGAATTTAACCTTTTACACAATATTTATACTGTATTGTATATATATATATATATATATATATATATATATATATATATATATATATATGTATACGAGATTGATGAAGGGGTGATGAACCTTGCGTAGTTTGTGATTGAACTTTGACCTTTTGGTACGGAAGTTGCCTTATATATCGCGGCCAAAGAGGTCACCGGAGAAAAGTATTTTTCATCGACACTCCAAATGCTCTCGTATTCGTGATAACTAATATCATCGTGACTCGAACGACAGTTTTTTGTATTAAATTAGACTTTTGTGAACATTGTTCAAAATCGTCGTTTTTTTAGAGGCCTAAAGTAAAATTGAAAAAGCGGTTTGTTAGGATTCTTCATACCCGCTCGATGATAGTGATTGAATTAATCGGGGTTCTGAAGACTATGCCTCAGAATGGATTAGAGGCACTACAGCAGATATTGAATGTTTTAAAATTCGGCTTTTGGCGATTTCGAAAAATCACTCCTATTTTTACTGACAAGAAAACCTCTATTCAGTTCCCAATTATCTTCATTAATGACGCTTGATCAATCTATCTACAATTTTTCGATTATTCATGAATTTTTAAAGGTGACGATCGATTTTTGTGAAATTCCAGATAACAAACCCATTTTTGTGTCGAATTTTTGGAGTTTTGGTAGATCGGTGAATTTAAGCCATCCAAAATGAAGGGCTAATAATTTTTGTAATTACATATAAATACGGAATGAATTTATATTTGCAACTTGAACGCTATTTACCATCTAGATTGGTAGTAATTAATTCGTAAACATCGAACACTACTACGTTTCCATACACTTATCCCTACGAGCATAGAAAAATCGTATGCACGTCAAGACTTATTGAATTTTTACTTTCGATATTTCCAAGATTTGGTAATAAAAAATTGATCACTGTATTCCGCGAATATTCCTGAATATAAAAGTGCTTCAGTTTTTCGACGTTACCGTTAAAAATCGACTGAAAAATAAAAGAGTATTCGTTGTAAAATTTTTGAGGTTTCTACAGGAATGACACGGGAAAGAGCGCGAGAACGCTTAGCAACTCTGTATTTTTCTTTCCTATTCTCGAATGTTTTTACCGTATCTGATCCGCTGTTTATATTTCGAAAATAATAAAATCATAATTTTAAAGTCAGTTTTGCATTCGCGAACTTTGGTCTACAATAGATACTGCAAAGATCACGTAGCCGTCACCGATCTATCTGATATCGGGATTACACACATCCACTATCCTCTAAGTCCACCAAAATTCTTTTTGAAATTCCTCCTATCCATCTTTGAATCACAATTTGACCTTGAGTTATGACCATGTGAGATTTCGGAATTCTCGGGATTCCGGAAATCGATTCGGGGGAGCCCCGGAAAGGAAACGAGTTTATCGCGACTTTCGAGATGCTGTCTGTATCGTCCCGTGACGATGTCCTAACCTTCTTTTCACGGAGAGTTAGGTAGTTTGAAATAAATGAATCAAAAACAGTTGAGTTACTTTCACAAAATATAACAACAACTATTTATTCGGTATTGGCAGGGTGCACGAAAATACTAATACTATTCAATTATCAGTGTGTTACATATTCATGCATACTGTCAGCGCCACCTAAAATCATGCTCCGCATTTTTTCAGGCTTAACGTATACGCAATACACACTTATTTTTAAAGTAGTATATGTACGTGCACCCAGCCAATAGACAAGATGCTCCGACGTGAGCAGCTCGGAGTTCGTTATGAATCTGTTTTTACAAAAATGTTTTAACATGATGGAAAAGGACAAATACCCCTTCTTACAAAAATAAAGAGAAAATTTGATTGGCTGCTGCAATGGACAAAAAGAGGGAGTGAAAACCAATATTCAAAAAAATGTGAATAACTAAGGAACACTCGAATTTTTCCGCGTCAATTGCCGAAACGTGACCAACTCCCTTTGATCGTGATTAAGATACATTCTTCGGTAAAAAAAAAGGAAAAAAAACGTCAATAATAAAAAAGGGTACGTAGGAAAAGTCCCACTCAAAAATTCTCGATTTCCCAAATGCTCCGGGTGGCAGCCACATGTCGGCAATAAATGCGATGTCCACTGCAGCTCTTTACCTGCGCTGGGCCTAACGGTACCCAACGCTCTTTGAATATATATATAAAAAAAACGATGCGTACTATTCGCGTTGCAACACTGTCATTCATTTATTAAGTTGAGATGTTGGTGTGAATAAAGTGACATTTTTTATTCTCAAATAGGTTTTTCGAAGTTTTGTGCATCGTATCAATTTTTTCAGTATAGAGGGCTAAAGTGACTAAAAAATAGTTTTTTGGATTTTATTCATAAAAATTGAAACTCGAAAGAAATTAAACCCTTTTTTCACATTAAGCATATTTTTGTTCCTCAAATTGGGGAGTGAAGCATGCAAGCAAAGCTCTCGAAAAAAATCGTAGGAGGAACTTTCTTAATTTCTCTTTTTCTTTGCAGCATTCCAGCACTGCAGTTGAGCTTGAATTACTTTGGCTCCTTGGAGAGAAATTAGTTCGGAGAATGAATGCCCCACATCTTTACGTCAAGGTACTGTGATTTTTTGAAATATTAGCTAGGGTTCAGCTAAAACAGCGAACCTAATTACGAAAAAAAAAAAAATCCCTAAGATTGGCTGGAAAACTGCCCTGGCTGTTATCATTCATTTTAGCCATTGACCTTTTTACAGAAAATTTCATGCTCTACTAAATTGGTCCTTTGCATGTTTGCTCTATCTCCAACCATTTGCATAGCTCATGTAGTTGAAGTGCACACGGGTTTTTTCAACTTTACTGTAATTAATGATTCATCCGGACAAAGTCCAATTCAAAAACGCTACGGAAATTCTTAACATCAAAATTGATCCTTAACTCAAGTTCACATCATTGACTATTTAACTTCAGACCTCATCTCGTATAAGGATAAAGTCAGGATACACGTGATCCATCTGTAATATGAGACTGAAATGCGAACAGCTACCGACCGAGTGGTAAGAGCTGCTTGTTATGCTGAGCGTACACTCAGAAAACGTAAACCTCTCACCACTCCAGCGCGTCCCTTTAAGCCCGTACAAATGAAAAACACTAGTATTGACATAATACTCTGTGCACACATAAGCAGAGACTCTATCGACGAGTTATCCTACCTTGGGTGGTATTCTATTCCGAGATATGCTTGAGATATTGAAACGTGCATAGAATGTCTATTTTTTAACTTCATCTGATTTTTTTACGTCTTAACTTCATAACTTCGACATCGGGAAAACATTTTGAAAGTTAATTACAGAAAGTAAATTTGTACAGCTCATTCTTATTTGCTATCTGTCAAAACAAAAAAAAAGCTTTATTACTGTTAAATATCAACTAATTTAACCATTTAAGATTTTTTTTTGCCATGAGTAAAAAAAATGGAAAAGTGTTTTGTTCTTCGAATGACAAAAAATTCTAATACTTTTATCAATTCCGAAAATAATCAACTTTCTCTTAATGAATATGCAATTTTTAAGTGTGCTCTCGTGCATCCGGGAATACCCCAGCCAGAAAATATTTTCTAGAAACGATGGGAATACGAAGAGAAAAATCCATGAACTTTTGTCCAGAACATCAATCGAAATTTACTGTGAATTATAATAATGTGGGCAAAATATGAGGAAAGTGAAATTAAACAGATGAATCTAGCGAATTAATTAGTTGTTTATTAAATTAATCGATGTCTAGTTAAATTAATCTGATAAGAATTTTTAATTAAACGTGAATATGAATTAATTTTATGATCATAAAATTCGAAAAATTAGTTGGATTATTCTCTTTGAATTTTTTGTTACAGAGTTGATCGCAACATTCAATTAAATGTAATAAATTTCAGAGAAAAAATCTTATTTCTTAGTATAAAAATTGTATCGAATTGCGGAAAGAAACATATTAATTCTGCACTTTGAGCGTAATTTGCTCATTTTTTTCTTCTTATACAAATACGAAAAAAACGATGTTTCGATGAAGTAATCGAGATTTAGTGATAAAACCGAGTGTATTGTTGTATTAGGAGTAAAGGAAAAGATTTTCTAGTTGGATTTGTGAGATCGATTGCATCCTCCCTGGAAAAAGGATGAGATTATTTTTCAGAGTATAATCGAATGGATTTGATGGAATTTATACAAGTGGTGGATCTGAGATGCGATACGCAGAGTGTTAAGATTCACCCTTAGGAGTATAAAAGAGGGGATGAAAGGAAGGGGCAATTGCTTCGCTGAACAATTTCTTTCGCGATTCCCGGGCGCAAATTTTCTTGCTGGATTGTTGGAGGAAGCGTGAGAGCTCCGTACCAAATCGGTCCATCGAGTTAAATGGCTCTTGCAATATCTATGCAAATCCGGATTAAAAGAAACTCGTCAACGGATTTTGTACGACTCCGATCTCGCTCTACCTCTCTTTTTCTATCTCTCTCTTACTCACTGAACACCGTGAGGATATAAAGGAAACGGACCGAATTAATCCACAGATTATAAAAATACGTTGCATTTCCTCATATTTAGTAACAATATTTTATATGATGAACGAACAAATTCATAAAAATATAAACACGTGAGAACTTCGCTCTCAGCGTCCAGTCTCTTAAAAAAAATAACAACAAAAGGAAGAAGAAGAGAGCTTGTAGACATTTTTATCTAGTTAATTTTATTTCAGGGATCGATCCATCACCTCGATTTCCACTACTAATTGTTTTTTTTTTATTTTTTTTTATTCAGTAAAAAACGAACAATTTATTGAGAGATAAAATTTTCAATAAAAAGCCGCGTATTCAATTTTTTTATAAAAGTTAGATATAGAAAAAGGAATACCACAAACACAATCATAATTAATTTGACATAAAAATGCCCCAGAGATTTATACACTCAGAAGATACGAAATTATTATCTATGGTTTGTGAAAATGTTACGAACCTCATCTACATACGCGGGTGACTTTTCTGTATAAATCTCATTCACAAGACGCAACCGAATACCGGAAATAGAAAATGTGATAGAGCAGAGAGAAGGAAGAATTCTCTCAAGATTCTGTAATTTCACGCTACGCGAAAATCTCGTCGTGGAATACAACGAGAAAATTCTCCAAAGGTTATTATGAGTAGTACATCATAGAGAGTTTCTCATAGTATCCACTTCCTTGATCACAAATTTTTCTTATTCATCCTTTTTTCCTTTTCTACTTTTTCTACTCATCTGTTATTTTTTTTTCACGACACAGAATTCTTCCAGTTTTTCATTCCGTACTGAAAACTTTTGTCAGCTGTTAGCGTTATTTCATAAAGTTGCTAAAGCTGGAATTTTAAATTTTCTTTTCGTCTATAAAGTATTGGCAGATTATTCCTAGTTAAAAGTCTAAAAAAAAGTAACATCAATTTTCGTATTCTGAATCTATAGAATTTTTTATATTTACAATACTGGAACAAAAACGAGACGGAATATTCGAAAAAAATGCTTGGTAGAATTTCATTTCTCATCATCTTGTCAATCAATCTTCAATGGGAGAATCGAGAGATGGGAGAAAGATGACTTCTGCTCGGCATTTTTGTCGAACCATTTTTTTTCGCGAATCGTTTATAGTTAAATGAAGAATTAAGGCCAACAAATGTGTATGTACGTTATTATATATCGGCAGGGGAAAAATGCTGCAGAGTTGTTATACGTGAAGCCCTTTCACCAGAAGGCAGGAAGAAACCACTGCCCTATCTTCGACACGCAACCGTTTTCCCTGGTGGCAGCAAAGCCTTCTTTCTTTTACGTCCTTCATCGACAGTATATAAGACTCTTAATTAACAAAAGTCGCCAGGGACCTGCGAGTTTCGTTAATGCACACTGCTTCATCTATACTGACAATACGTCTCACTGCTATATCTCCGTCAACGAACAACTTCAAGCTTCTTTATTTCATATTCTGTGCGGTCCAATTGCATTGAATTACTTATACCTTTATTTGCAAAAATATATGTTCTGTTTGAGATTTTTTTTCGCGTCAAAGCTTTGTTTTTAAAAACATGTTTTTTCTAAGAGAGTTACAAAAGAATGGGAAGTACTGCGAAGTTAATTAAAAATAAAAAAGAACTTTTTTCCCGAAAAAAAAATGATCTGTTTAGCGAAGCAGAAAGGTAAAAATACGAATTTAGGTTAAATTCATAGCCATATGATAACATGCATACGTATCGTTTAATCCGCTTAACGCCACTGGAAAAACTTGGCACAATTAGACAATTTCATGTGCAGTCGTTAAATAACTGGTGAAATTTAGTTTCTAATGATGAAAACTAGTATTTTGTAACTTATTTTTATTTCCCTATCTTTGATATAATTAAGTCACTTTATTATTTATCATTATTTCTTAAAGCTCGCAGCAAAAAGGTTTTTATAAAAAAACTTCATAAAATAGGAGCTGTTAATAAAAAGACTTGAGCTTGCGACGATAAAATGATAAAAAAAAACCTTGGACAGTTCTGGTGCCATATTCAAAGCCGAGAATCATCAGTTAAAAACTTCCGAAACTGTTGCCAACCTTTTAGTGACCTTTTTTCTCTGAACTCGTCAGGTTTCCTCGTTCTTATTTTTTTTGCTCTTACTCTCGATGTATTGCGACTCCCTTTAGCTTGCTTTTCACGAAACTTCGCCTGGGAAAAAGAGCCAAAGAAAGTTTCTTCAACATTCCCTCGTTCGAATGCTGCGATATATATGTTGTTATCTCTTGAGAAAAATCGAATCACGTTCCCCAAAAGACTGAGGAAAGCTTAGAAAGAAGGTGCAAAAAATCTTTACGCGGTATTCCACGTTAAATCAACCCATAACATCACATCGTCTTAAAACTTTTTACGCTCGAAAAATTAAATTATTATCCTTCAGCGAGAATCTCTGTGATTATTGTCTTATGTATTTTTGTCGTAAGTAATGGCTGCGATTTTTAGCATTTTCAAGTTTGAAGTAAAGCTGATAGGTCTTGTAATTTCGAATTACCACTTATTTTACCAATAATTATATGAACGAAATATTCCGTGATACTCTAAAAGAATTTCACCGGTCATGCGTGGGAAATAAATAGAACTCTTGAAGTATATATTTCCCTGAAGTAACATAAAGGCTTCCTGAAACGTGGAGTCCAGACCACCCCAGTATTTTTAAACTCTTGTCAAGTAAAAAGCAACGAATATTAATGCGTGAAAAAATTTGAGTATCATTTTCAAATATCCTTTAATAAGAGCAAACAGTTTAATGATTGAAAAATATAGTTCAGCATACATAGAAAAGTTGTAAATATTCTAAAAACAAGGTGTTCAAATTTGGCCTTAAATTTTGCCTGATAGATATTCAAGACCCCAAGTATACATTGAGGGCTGAGCCAATAGTCATTATACTGTTTTCAGGTTATGAGAAAAACGCATGAAGCTAATTATTATTCAAAAATGTTTTTTCCAGCTTTCTCTAATGATTATAAGGATTCTAAATTTATAATGCAATCTAAAATTTATAATATAAATAAAAAATAAATAAATTAATATAAACTTGAATAAATGGATTTCCTTTAAACAGTTGCATAGGTGCACTCTATTTTTCAGGTTTTGAAAAATAAGCACGATTTTGCCTTTATCTCCATCAGAAGGTAAACGTCCTATACATACTCTCGTGAATCAATTCTCACGTTCACGCATTGCTGACCAAAGTTCTTTGTATCTCTAATGCTTATCAAATTCCACAGACATTTTACAAAGTATACATGAGAATGGAAGGTAAACTTTCTTTGAGATTTGCGTTGAACTCAGTAGGCCAAGGTGGAATAAATTAAAGCACCATAAAATACGAAAAAAAAAAAAATTTGATGAAAAAATGAAATAAAAATTTCTTAGCTCGTGTTTGATGTTAGGTAAAGAAATATATTTGAAAATATGATACCACGATGTGTAGCAATAATATTTTACGATATGAAAGCTTGATACATCCTTAAGAATTTTATTTACACTTAAAACAAAATGGGTCCGAACGAGAACCTATTGCGAAATAAGTGATATCTCGACAAAATCTAAAAACCTAGATATAAGAAAAAAAAACAAAGATTTGCTGAAACTTTGAAAACGTGAAATTTTTTTCTTTATTGTGCTCGTAGCTCAGTTTGGCTGAGTCGAAGACAAGGCTTCAAAACAATGGTTGCCCAACGGCAGAGAATATGAGAAGCCTGAGACTCATTTTTCGTTTTTATGTCTCACTATATACGTCGAAGCTTGATGCTTTTTTGTCCGATATCCGGTATCAATTTATATGTATAGAATAGATTACGTACAAAAAATATATGTATATAGAGTTCGTTTTATGATGGTAGTGAATTGATAACGATCGGACAGTCGTTATTATCCTTCTTTCTTTCTCCATATCGGACGGACATTTTTTTGTTCCTTTAGCCATAAACTTTATGTGCCAGGCGAATATATAACGTGTTTTATTACGTACATTTTTGTGATGGACTTTTGCACCTGGTCGTTTGAGAATAAAGAAAAAAAGTCACATTCCTATATTAGTACGAGAGAGAAATATAATATATTTGGCCACAATTTATTTTCTACTTTCCGCCATATCGATTCTACGAGTCTAAGTCCATTGTACTTTTTTCTTTGCTTGTTTTCTTTTTTTTTGACGTGACAGGTACAAAACGTGCTTTGAACGATATACGTATTACTAAGGCACTTGATAGACAGACATGTGTGCCTCCTAGAGTCGAGAAAAGCTCGGGGGATCAATAAACGTGCGCTGAAGACGAATTGAAGCATATACTCACGACGTTAACGTAAAATGCTTTCTTTTTTTACCACAGATCTCTCACTTCAACTTATAGAATTTTCGAGCGAATTTTCCGGGAAAAAGTATATTCTGCTATTGAGCTAGAATTCGTGGATTTGTCAGCATCCTGAATTTTGTTCCTCCTCAAGAGGACGACGATTCCACAGGATTGATTTGAAGCAGGAATTCTCAGCACAAGAGGGCAATTAGGTAAAAGTTATGATAGTAAAAAATCGCTCAACTAAATCAGCACTTACATTGATTTTCTTTTTATTAGTTATTATTACTTATTATTAACTTATTATTAGTTAAATTAATATTTTCAGAGGCCAACATGTAGTTTTAGAAACATTGGGAAATAATATCGCCTTAATATCAACAGACGAAATTCAGCTGCTGTGTGCTGTTGATATATTTAGACACGTTGACGTACATTCATTTTCATATCATGTGTGATAAATTTTATAAATAAAAGGGAACATAAATTTGTGTGAGTCACGCTCATACCCCGATTATTATCTCATATGCAATTTTCTCATAGTCAAGATGAAATATATTTGATGAAGCTACAAACATCTATAGAGACGCGACAGGGTCTCGTCGCTAAGCACTAAAAAGAAAGGTTGAACGTTAAATGTCAAGATTCGCCACGTCACTATACATAAAAATTGGCTTTTTGAGATCACTTTTGAATTTCAAACTCGGCGTCACTCGAAAGTGTGTCTATTAATCGAGGATACAAGGTAATTTTAATACAGGAATGTGACTTTTCGCTTACCAATGCATGGTGATGTTTTTGACAAATAAGAAAACTTGTAAATATAAGCCGAATTACATCGCGAATTTATCTTTGGAACTTTTCTATCTCTAGTATATATGCACTGTTAAAAACTGTTAACGAACTAAAATTGCATTGAATGTATTGAAGAGAAAAAAATAGTGAAACTTGAGTGACAATAAATTTGAAGTGTAGAGAGACTCTAGTATAAATAAGGGCCAATTTACAACGATCAAAAAAAAACAGTACGTTCAAAATGTTATTAACGATTTTATAAAATACGTAACATACCACCAAATAGGCATTTGTATCGTTGAAACACAAACAAATATCTTTTCCCATCAAGCTCTAAATCTATATACGATTCCAGGTTACGAAAATAAGTTAGCACTTTTCTTGGGACTCACAAACTAAATCCAGAAAAAAATTTTGCCAATTTTGAAAATAGAAGAATTTAATAAACGAAATATAGATTTTTCGTTACGTTCCAACGATGCAAACTTTAAAGTCATCTATAACCCCTTGAAAGTCGCGGTAATGAAAATTCGTCTGCAAGGTATATCATAAATATTTTGTTTAAACATTTGGTAATTCTCTGTTTTTAGAAATATCGGCAGCAGTTCACATCATAAAGTTTCGTAAGAATTGAACGATTTTCGAAGTAGCATCAGTTTTTTTTTTTCAATGCCGCTGCTGCGTATATATTTTTTAGGTTTTTAGGTTTTCTGCGATCTTTTTAACGCCACTTTTTCGTTACTTCACTAACTTTGAGTTCCTATGAGACAACCCAATACTGTTATCATATTTATTAATAAAAAAATGAATATTCAACGAAAATTTGTATGAACAAAAATTTATTTTGCCGTAAGACGGAGATGTGAATATCTGACTAGCATAAAACACTACTAACTGTGCTGTAAGCATGCTTGAAAATTATTAATTGTTCATTAGACTGATGCAAAATGTTTTTTTGTTATTTTCTTGCTCCTACTCGTGTTTTCTTTGAATATTAATGAAAAAAAATCTGTTTAAAACTGAGCTTAATATTTAGAGGTGACTCTTGAATTTTATTGATGTTATATTGTTTTAAATGTTTTTTAACACCCTTTTTTTAACCTCCTTGCTCTTTCTCGTGCATGGTTTTGTTAGATATTGATGAAAAACACGTTCTGTTAAAAAGTAAGCTCAATATAGCTTTATTTTCAGAGGTGTCTCACACAATTTTTATTTTTATTCTTTCAATCGCACGATTTTTAAAATTTTTATTTTCAGGCACGTACTAGGTTTTCGTGTAAAAATTCTAGCCAATTAATTTTCAAAGGTGTCTGTATCGACTACGATATGATTATTTGATGTCATTTTTGAGACCGTTTTATGGGCATACTCCCACAAAATCTGTTGAAAAATACAATATTTTAAATATTTTTTTTCATAAAAAAATACACGACATATTCCATCATCTTTACAATGCCAAAAAAACATGTCACTCGAGGGACATGGACTCGACGGATCCAAAGTAAAAATACCATGAACAAAATTGAACCATTTGAGAATGGGTATCGTAAAAAGAAGAAGCAAAAACGAAAAAAAATTCACGATTTTTAACATTAGTTTAAAAAAAGAGTTGCAAAAAATCTGGACTTTTTACGTTCGTTTGTTTATAAAAAAAATTGATAGACAAAAATCAATTATTTGGGACAGTGCTGTAGCGAGACTAATGACAGAGAATGTCGGAGAAAAAAAATCGATTATTTCGAAAAATTTGATGACAAGGTACTCTCGAATGAAATTATTACGAGTAAATAAATAAATAAATTAGAAGTCAAAATAGGCATCTCCAAAATCTGAAGAATTAAGCTCATTTGTTAATGGAACTTTTATTTCAGCAATACTGGAAGAAAACAGGCTATGTCGCACGAAAATTATTTATAATTATTTTTCAACAGAACTTTTCTTACAACTTTTTATGAGAAGCCAAGTCAGTGATACAATTTTCACTAGGATGTTATACGCTCTACGAAAATGTTCTGGTCTCAATATTTTAACGCAGGTTTGCTGTTTTTTGGGGGATTTGTCTACTTTTTGCATAGTACTTACGTTATTATGCTTAGACGTTTCCTAATAAATTCCAATATAGGTATCATAATTAGTTATCCTCAACGTTCAGTTAATGAAATCTTTGTTCCCAATCTGGTGAGATGTTTTTGGTAAGCTGGAATGCTTGTTACAAGAAATTACATGATTTTCTCCAAATAGCTTATATATATGCACCTGTGATAGATAGTTATACAGTTATGCTCATGCATGATTGACCAATAAAAGTCAAGTGAGTTAAGTGTAGATACACTTAACTCACTTGACTTCTACAAATGCAATGAGGAGTCCTTGACGATCGGTTCTCTAAAATAAAATGCATGCGCTGATACAGACAGGCGTGGGCATATGTATTTTTAATGGATTTTGTAAATCATTGCAAGAATCAAGGAAATACTATTTTTTTAGTTTGAAGACCACCTAATGGTAATACATTTTACATAATGTAAAATGGCACTTTCTCTGAAGAGATTCAATGTCTGATGAACTGCGAAATTATTGACTTGATATTGAATAGATAATATGTTTCATAGCGGAGGTACTCCAAAAAGCTTTGCATTTTGCAATACGTTTACTTATTAACACGTTGTTAATGTTTT
Organism: Rhimphoctona megacephalus; assembly: GCA_963989365.1. Taxonomy (NCBI): domain Eukaryota; kingdom Metazoa; phylum Arthropoda; class Insecta; order Hymenoptera; family Ichneumonidae; genus Rhimphoctona; species Rhimphoctona megacephalus. The sequence continues at coordinate 14,362,746 of OZ022421.1, read as the reverse complement.
TTTGATTATTGTATTCTGTTTTGTATTTTTACATATACAACAAAACAGATAAAAGAATTATAATAATAACAGTCCGGGTCAAATTATTGAAGATGCCACATTTGCTTTTAAATCCTTATTCAAAATTGTTAAAATGTGGTCAGAATATGATGTGGCATGTGTAATTTGCTTTAATCGTCATGACTTAATTTTCTTTGAAAATATAAAATTTTGACAACCTTACCAATTCGAGATGCTCGATTTTCCGAGGAGTCATGTACGTTTGAGAACAAAATCTAATCAATAATTATTTTTATAAAATATATACTAAAACGATACATATATATTATAATGAATATCCATTCCAAGATCGCACTATAAAAAACTAAAAAACTATCAAGAAAATCAAAAGATACATATATTATAAAAAAATTGTCACGCTTAAAATTAAAAAAATCACGCAAATAAAAACTCGATACAAGTACATTTATATATAGATATACTTGGCAAAGATGATATCGCTACAAGACTCTTTTACTTGAAGGACCGCAGATCCCAACTGTTTTCGAAAACATTTGACAATTGTTTCCGTTATATTAATTACAGCATTTTGAAGGATTATACGAGTTCACTTATTTTTTATTTTATTTTATTTTTTAAATAGCTGCACTGAGAAAAGAGTTTAGTTGAATTTGCTAAGGCTTCGTAAAATACGTCGAATGTAATATTTCGTTCATTTAAGGTAGAACAGTCGAGACAGTCCCATTCAAAAGTAAATCTACTTTCAGATTTGACAATGGGCAATAATTTAAAAAAAGTGAAGAAATGACCTGTTCTCGATTTACAATCGTAAAATATTTAACCATTTAAAATTCCAAATTCAACACTGTAAATAAAATAGCATCAATTGTTTGAGTAGTCCAGTTTCCTGCAGTCGAAAACTTTGAGCGAGATCTGTCCTACTCGCATCCTCCTAACCTTACTTTTTCACGTCATTGACAGGCAGACCCAGTCGAACAAATTTTGTCACGCATTTCGTACTTTAAATCCTCACAACTCGGAAAGTTTATAATAAAAAGTGATAATTTATTTTGACCGTAATCGTACAATGCCTATTTATGATTGCACAGTTTTTCATTGGTTTCCGTCTCCCCGTTTTTTTATATTAATAGAAATGTGATATATTACAGGGTTTGCCTTATGTAATGCGTGTTAAAAATGGTGATTTCTAAAGCAAATATCTCGATAATTGGATGGTCAATATAATTGAAATTTTACCAATACGTGTAGGATAATCTAAACAATATTAGTTTGGAATATCAAAACTTTCGGTCTCAGAACATGTTGCGTATATACTACCTTAAAAAACCGTTCAGTTGCACCAGTCATTTATTTTACCACACTGAATAAAGATATGTATTGAATCAAGTAAATAAATTTTGTTGTCTTGGATTTTGTTGAATCAGCGCAAGATATGTTTCATCTAATGAAATAAATATTTGATATAACTGAATATTACATTCGACGTTTTTTACGAAGCCTTTTGGTTGATTCAACTAATCTCTTTTCTCAGTGTGATGGAAGTAATCTGTTCTTAATTGGATGCATATTTTTAAACGAAATTATGTTTGAAAACGAAAATTCAGACACGCTCATGTATTTGGTTTGCTCAGTTTTTCAAGGAGTTATACATGTATCTGAAGAAAAAGATCGGGAAATTTTCCGAAAGTTCGTCTTAGGATGAACGTGTTCAGATATATTTTTTCCCCACATCAAGTTGCCGTCAATGACCATTAATGAGGAATCAATGAAAAAAATAAATAAAGAAATTCAAAAGTCAATTGGCTGTACGTTTGGCATAAAATGCCCCATATATATATATGCAAAATTCGCATGGGCTGTGTGAGTGTGGGCGGGGTCAAACATTTTCTGACAGTAACGCTCGCGGTGGAGAAATGAGGAAACGGCTGCAGCCGTGTCTCATATGTTCAAACACGGTTCCTATCCCCATTTTTGTAAATATCACGTGTAATCGCGGTAAAAAATATTATTATTAACATCAACGAGATTCACCCATTGTTAACATTTTTTTAATTCTGGCATGCAGGCGAGCGATCGTAATCGCAGCTCAACTAGTACATACCATAACCAAAAAGAGCGTCAAATCGTAGCGTCAAACTTGACGTATGCATGAGAAAAAAGGAAAGCTAGCCTGTTACATCATCTTATAATTTAAATTTGCGACAATCTAGTTTAAGTAACGCCTAATTAAAATTGACATAAAAAAATAATAGGAACTTACCTTGCATATACAAAAAGGGTTCAATCATTTACCAATAATTCACTGGGTTATTAAATAATATATTGGGAGCTTTCCAACAAGTAACATAGAGCAACACAGTATCGCACTGTGGGTGCGTTCCAGCTGAATCTGAGAAAATTCGTCCCTGGAAAATTCGACTCCGAAAAAATCGACCATGGAAAATTCGTCCCGCAAACAAAAACAAACAGACACACCTAAAGAATCGTGTTTGGAATCGCGGAGTGCGTGGAATCGGGATTCGTGTGGAATAGGGGGGTGGGTGCAGGCACTTCGGCGTGTGTGCGTGGAATCGTAGGGCGTGTGGAATCAGGGTATGTGTGTGGAATAGTGGGATGGGTGCAGGAACTTCAGGGAGTGTGCGTGGAATTGTAGGCTCTATAGAATTGCGGTGTGTGGAATAGCGGGGTGGGTGCTTAACACTTTGAATGTGTGCGTGGAATTACAGTGTGTGGAACAGTGAGGTGGATGCTCAGCATTTCGGTGTGTGTGTATGGAATTGTGGAGTGCGTAGAATTGAGGTGTGTATAGAATACTGAGTTGGGTACTCAACACTTCGGTGTATGTATGTGGAATCGTGGGCTGCATGAAATCGCAGTGAGTATGGAATAGTGGAGTGAGTGCTTATCACTTCGATGTGTGTGCGTGGAATTACGGTGCGTGGCATAGTGGGGTTGAGTGCTTAGCATTTCAAATTATTATACAATTAAATAAAGCAAATTATTGCACACTGCTCTAAAAAATTCTCTATGTAGCGTATAACGAAAAAAAAAGGAAAATATCTAACTGGACTGTAGAAAGAGATAATTTATCCAGCGGGGATGAAACTTCCGGGGGACGAATTTTCCGAGGGACAAATTTTCCAGGGGACGAATTTTCCGAGGGTCGCATTTTCCGTGGATGAATTTTCCGAGTCGAATTTCCCGGAGATGAATTTTCCAATTACCGTTCCATCTAGAGCACAACCCGGGCATAATGCGACACTGTGTTACTCTATGTTACACTGTATCGGCTGGTGTTGCTTGTTGGAAAGCTCCCATTATTTACATCGTAAGGCACCGTACAAAGAAAAAGGCAGCCGTTTTGAAACATTGCCACTTGGCGGCGCCACGAGGACAGTTGCAGATAGCCCATAGAATTATCGATTGCTGATGATATTCGTAGTTAGTATGTTTGGAGTTGTCAAATACCGTATTACAAAACTTGCTGCCAGCACTGTGAGCGTGATGTCGTCGAAGCATGTGACAAGGAACGTTCCAAAATTAAAAGTGCGCTGCCATTGCGTCGTGCTGCAATAAAATTGGAACGCCGTTCACAGTACTACCAGTAACCTAAAAATGGGGGCGACGGATCGAGACGTTTTATCAATAAATGGACTATTATCGTACTCGCTCTATGATCATTTGACGAATTAAGTAACTCGGATACCGATTATGTTGTTAACTTAACGATTGAGAATAATTCTTAATTAGTGTCGAGAATTCGGTGCAAAAATTATATTGAAAATGTTGTGTGGCAATAGCAGTCATACAAATTCCTGTTCTTTGTGCGTCTTCAACAGAGAGAATAATGTTGTGCTCTTGATTGTTCTCACAATCGTACTGAATCAACGCTTATCTTTCGAAAGTACCGCCATTTTGAACGCGAGTGGGGGTGAGTGCTTCACCTGCTTCACCTATTTTGCGGCAGCAGCGCCAGCAGAAAGTGACAACAAAATCTGTGACGGCATCGTTTTTCGAAGTGTTGCCACAATGCGCTGCGAGCAATTATGGAACGCAGTGCGAAGTGCTCTCAGCACTGGCAGCAGATTGTGGAATACGGCCAAGATACACTGACAGCACTACCAACTTCATAGGTCGAAAAAAATGTCATACTTTTGTAAAAACGCCAAGTTCAGAGACAATGGTTCGGTGGCTACGACCAACAAGCTGCTAGAAGCCTCGAACGTTATCACATAAATGATGTCTCTACACTGCATATAGCTATAACATTGATTTTTTTTTAGCAGAAAAAAAAATAATTGCCAGCATTATATTTCTCAAGGCGTAGCAATTTATGTAAAACACCAATTTCTAATTTCAAAAGTCGGGTTAAAATACTGTCCTCGCTATATAGAAATCGCGGCAACTGTCACGTCTTTGTTTTTTTTTTTTCATTCGGAAATGTATTTGTCTCGATTCGTTACCGCGAATCGTTAATACACAGATGAAAGTTAAACACTTTGAAAATAATCTTAACCCTGCGCGGATCATATGATTTTTGCTGGCTTTACTTTTACTGGATTTATGGGTCGAAAATGACCCATATAATCCACGCAGGGTTAATTGTGTTTCTAAAATGTTTCTCCGTTTGTCTGCGTTTTTTTGGTTATCATAATATAATGAAAGTAAGGAAACGAATTAAAAAAAAATCTTTAAAGTACATTGCTTAAAACAATTAAAGGATAGTTCCACTTTGGAAATCGAAGTTTCAAGTCATTTTGTAATGATTGTATTTTCGAGATAAATAATTTTCAAACAAATTCTTTGAACTTGTTTTGTCAGATTGAAATACGTAATTTTATAACCCGTTCGCAATAGATTTTCATCTTTCGTTTTCACGAAGTAATTCACCTCTCATGAACAAAATCATCAAACAAAACTATCAATTTTTTCTTCATTATTGATATACGGTGCACTTGACCGGAATTATTTTTCTTCTAACAATAAGTACCAATCGAATGGTGGTAAACCGCATTGTACGCATAACACTTCAATTTTATTTTTCAAAGATTTCCGTACGATATTTTTCGACTGCATTACGAGCGGTCAATCACTTTATCGCACAGCATCTCTGATTTTTCACTGCGGTCATAAGCACCGCACCTTTGATTTTATAGTATACTCATAACTGTGGAATCAATAATCACTCAACGTATACAATGATACGTTGACAGCCTGTAAGTCTAGATTATACAGTATTGTAATCAATTTATTTTTTTTTTCGGTTAATAGTCTAGTCGAAGATCAAATCCTAAAATTGTTCGGGTCCTCAATGAAACCTATGCCAATTCCTTCAGTTCATGATCCTGTAGGACGGAGGAGTTTTGAACATCTTATTGATTCAGCGATTGTTAAATAATAAACAATGAACATTTTCAATGACACGTTTTATTTCACTTTTTCGTGAGTATCTTCCAAACGGTGTTAGTGACGAAAAGAGATATATCATCCTTTTAGATAGTGGATTAAATTTCCATATCATTTATAGGGGTTTTTCATAAATAGTTTTTTTCCCTGCCCTCACACACAATACAAGTTGGTGCGCCCATAACACTGTTGACATAATTCATGCCTTTAGCACCCATTAATGACTTTAACGACACATCCACCCATCATTTTTTATCACGAGCTCCTTAAACTCAAGGACAAAAGTCATATACTCAATATGACCTTTTGGCTTTTTTAATTTATTTATTTCAGCCAATTACATCTTGCAATATGTACCATCTGTAGAAATAAATATTTTTAGAAGAAAAACGATTAATTTTCCGAAAAATTTAATCGAAAGTGGTTCAATATGATGTATTTAGTTCGAAAGAAACGCCAAAATCCTACAGGTTTAATTGCTTTTAACGTAGATGCACAAAGTTTAATGAAAAACAAGAAAAACTGTGTTTTTTTTTATTCATAATGTATTTAGCAGAAAAGAACAATCCAAATCGAAAAGTTTCATAATTTTGTCTCTCGTTTATCAAAGGACAAGTGCATCTAAATGAGCCTCGGGTGAGATCAATGCTTGGTTGGGTGACCGTTTAGCTATGCACCGGCTCACGCATTGATTGCTAAGCGGGAGGCAGTTTTTCTGAGTTTCTGTTAGTAGAAACCAACTGAAAGCTAGCAAAAATGTAACCACCTGTATCGGTCGGATTTGGCACAGTTTCACCTGGCCCTCATGTAAATGCGATACAGTAGTGCATTAGAAAAGAGTGACTGAACACAATCTCTTCGGGGGTTTCATAGAACCGCCAAAATTATTGAAGTGAGATTAAAATGTGATGGGCTCGAAAAAAGCTGCCAGAGTATACGAAGGAAAATTAAGAAAAATTAAAAGTAAATTGTTTAGTTGCTTAAATGAGAGATTCCTTAGGTATCCAAACGAATTATCTATGCTTTTCAATAATATTAAATCATTAAGATCTATACTTTTCAAAAATAATAATAATAAATCTTTGAAAGTAATTAAATTGTTAAATATTTTCGGTTGAATTAAAATAAAGATATTTCGGGATTTATCTACACTGTTGGTGAATAATAATTGGACCTTTTTACAAACTTTGTTCAATTAAAAGATCAATAATAATATTTCTAAACTTTTTTATGGTAGCGGATATATTCGACTAGCGAAAATGTGGAGATGTTCGTTGATACGTGGTAAGGGTGCGGAAATCTGTGCGCCGAAGCTACCCTACATATAGCGTTTGGTTCCCGCAAACAGCGCTTGCTTGTCGAGTGTTCTCTCAGTAACATCGGGGCCGTGAAGGAAGTAGCAAGTCGTATAAACATTTTTCTACGAAGCTCGGTGTTATCCCTTCGAATTTATATGAAATTTTCACCCTTTTCTTTTTCGCCTATAAAATAAAAAAACAGCTGAGGGCATATTTTCCTTACCACGTCGAATAGGGTACAAAATCGATTTGTACGATTCGTGAATAAATGAGAATCGATCATAATCACATTTCGACGTGAAACCTTTGGGAGCAAGACAAAATTGAAATTAATTCGGAACATGTAGATTTCTCTTTCATTTTAATCTTAATACGGAAGGAATTTTTGTTGCTGTTGAAAAATGAGTGCGTGGGTGTTTAACGTATGATATTTCATTTGTCAGTCCACTGACATGGAAGATAACGGTTATTATGCGTGATCCGCATATTTCAATTTGGTGAGTTTGTAATGGTTTTTTTTTCGATGTTTATCAGAAGTATAATTCTTCGGAAAATAATCAAATTTAAATGTACGTGGCCGCTCACAATTAGCAATGATAATTAACTTGATCCATTAATTATCCATTAAGGGCTAAAACCACTGAAACGGCCTCAAACAATGCCTTTTTTCGACAATTTTGTTCGGGTGGAAGGAAAGGTAATAGTATAATAATATTCGGGGGAGTTATTAAGCATATATTTAACTGTACAACAAAAAATTATGATTAAAAAATATTTAAAAATGGCAACACTAGAGCCATTCTCGCGAGGCTGTTGAATTCGAGGCGCTCTGCGGCACGCAGTGTAACTGGTGCAATTGTTGATCTGGAATAAAAGAAGAACCCTTAATCTAGATACTCATAGTTAGTGAAGTACGTAGGGGATTTTGAAAATATTCATTTTTGTATTATCGGCAAGTGTTTGAATGAAGAGGTTCAATTTTCGACAGAAAAAAGGGGTAATTATTTGTTGATAAAAAATGTTTAAATAAATTTATCGAAAATTTCGTACGTATTTCACTTCGAAATGTTATTTTTAATATATTGTCAAAAATTCAAATGAAAAGAATGAAAATTGTTGGAGTTATGCTGCGTGCCGTTTTGAAAAATCGTGTTTCGAGAAAAACGCGTTTAAAGTTTTGAAACGTGGTACTGAAATGACCGACGCGCTCAGGGAAGAGCCCGAAATTTCAATGAAAATTTTTTTTGCAGGTATAAACCTTTTTGCCTCATATTCGAGAGGGTTCAAAGTATATTTTAAGCCAATAAAAAAAATCGATTTTTCGAAAATTCTACAGTGGTTTTACCCGTTAATACATACCAAATAAACGATAGTTTATTGAAATTTTATTTTAATTAAAGAAAATCCAAATAATAACTTTCTACAGAGGTATTAAAAATAATGATTTGCTTTATTATTAATCATTTTATTAACTATTTTATGTGTCCTAATTTTCTTATGCTTCTTACCAGCGACATTTTTGTTGAGTGCTGGTTTGCTATTCAGTTATTTAACAAATAATGCAGCTGGCTGATACTTGATATAGAACTTTACAGTTACGTTGATCTACGTGAATTTGAGATGTACCCACGCCATTACTCGAAAGTTTCAATAAAAACGCGATAAACTCGCGAATTCAAAAGAGAGCGGATCCTTATAGAGTAAAGAATCCTTAAACATAAATATGTTTAAGGATTCTCTACTCTTCTAGGATTCTAACTTTTCCTATAGATCGATTAAAAAGAATTTTATAAAAGCTCTGTACAGCGTTTCGTATTACTTACCTACTACAGTACAAATGCATCCCAAGAAAAGCTGTACTTTTTAGTGGGATGAACAAGCCGGATTATTCTTAATAATTACGAATAAACAATAAAAAAAAACTTTTTAAATAAATATTTTTTCAAAATTTCGCCATTTTTGCCCTAATTATGAAATTCATATGCATGAATATTTGAAATGATTGAAATTTGAATAAAATTTGGAATGCATGAATAAATATTCATGCAAGATTAATTTTCATTGATCAATTAATCCATTATTTTTTGTCCATCTTCTTATTTATTTAAAATTCTTCAAAGTTATAGAATTTTTAACCATGAGTCAATATTTGTTTCGACTCAATCAAGAATCATCAGGGGATCAAAATAATTTGGAATTTGGTGATAAAGATAATTATTACGAAATAAAAAATGAATAGCTTTTTGTCCGATGAATTTATCAACAATACTGATCTGAGAAAAGGTACTTGTTTATAAATCTTGTTCTCAGACCCGACGAGTGTGTAAAATCGATCCAGTAAACTTTCGGGGCTAACCTAATTCACTATGACCCTTTATTCGTGCAATACCGACCCTCACATTATATGGAAATGAAACGATTTCGTGATAAATAAACAATCCATTTAAGAATGTGTGGGTGTTACAAATACGTCACGAAATCAATTTCGTCAAAACATATAAATTATTGTAATAAGTTAAATGTGTGAAAAAGTTGATTTTATCAGAGAAATCTGGAAATATTAGGTATCTCAAAAGGATTTCAAAAAAGATCTTTAATTTTGCAAACTGCAAAATAAATTTCCTTGAATTTTAAATCGCACTTAATAATTACGATAGCAGGTTCATCTTTAATAATTTTTATTTCAATCCATGTACATTCATTCTATCCATGTTAATAAGTAATGCTGCATAGAGTTTTTTTTTTAACAAAAGACTCTTCGTCTATCGATTAATCGATTAATTCATACACACGTGAGTAATTATTCGAGTTTATCACGCTCAAATAGTTACGCAGTCTTCCTCTTTTCTGATCCTGTATCCGCCTACGTGCATCATAACAACATATATGATAAGAGCACTGATGCCTGTTTATTTCGTGAGATGGATTAACGTGGTGAGCATTGTAGGCATATGTTAATCTTTTGATTGATTGAAAAAACATATTTCATGACTGACGAGTAGAAAAAAAAGCAAAATAAAGACTCATTAAAACCTGTCAAAAAATAATACATATACATGATATATACATTAAAGATCGACCGACAATGATAGATTACGTGATCGGTGAGTGACTTAAGGAAATCTCTTAGGTTACACAGCTCCTAGCGAAGCCGGTACTAGGATGGGTGATCGTGTAGCCATACACAGGATCACGCATTGACCTGTTGAACGGAAAGCAATTTTTAATGATATTTTTCTGAGTTTCTAAAAGTGTTAACCGACTGAAAACTTGGTAAAAATACAGTCGACTATATTGGCACAGGTTTTCTGCAGTTTCTTTGAGCCCTTGTGAAAATGCGATACAGTAGTGCATTAGGAAGAAGTGCGCATGTGGACAACATTTTTGGAGGTTTTCACAGAAACCTGGAAAGTTACTGAAGTGGGGTAAAAATGGGGTTATAGGGATCAGATGGACTCGTAGAAACCAGACAAGAGTAAACGCAGAAACGTTAAAAATAAAAATGCTCCATACACCGTCGATAAATTAATTAATACGATCGAAAATCCTGCACACTTGATGAATTTTTTGTTTTTTTTTTATACGATGAACTCGACAGACTATTAAAAAAACCATGAAAAGTCAAAGCACTTGAAAGCCAGCATACCCCAGAATTGCCAATTAAAATAAATGAAACTTTGCTCAAGCAAAAATTCATCGTTTGGTTCGTTACAGGGAGTCACTTTGAAACAGAAAAAATACCAGTATACTTGGGGAAAACATTAACTGGGCAGGAGAGCCGAAAAAGAGTCTATCGCACTTAAAAAGAGGGAGCGAGCAAGAAAGATAAAAAACGAAAACAGGAAGGGAAGTGAAACAAGCAAAGTAAAAAAAGCTTGCAAACGCTAACGCACTTGATGTGAGAGTTACGTCCGAGGAAGAGCTGTAACATGACTGAGTGAAGTGGGGACACTGCATCGAATTCTCATGAGCATTTTAAAGCTTTATCCTCCCTTTTTCCTCTCTATTTTTCCCTTATTTTTGTTGTATCTTTCTCTCGACCGAGATTTCTGAAACGTGATATACTTTAGCCTCAACGTGACTTCGCTGCTGTATTTGGTCGTGTACTAAAAAAGAATTTCGTGAGAATCTTTTCTCATCTACTCTTTTGCACTCAGTTTGTCTGTAGAAGAGCCCTTGGCCCTTCAGTTGCCTTGTCGGTACAAAAGTTTAAGTTTGTACGAAGGCAACAAAAATATAGAGGTATATATATTTATCCATGTGCAGAAAAGTTTTCGGATGAGTATCGTGGACTAACTGGGGCGCAGTAGTAACGGTGAACTCGTTACGGCTCTGCGGTCAGGCTGGTAATATCCGACATTTTCTACTTCTTGCGTGCGGGCCCTCAAACAACGTTCTTCAAAGAAGTATAACACTAAAAAAGAGAAGGAGAAAGTAAGAGACCTGGTTTACAGAGCAACCAGGTTAACATCGTGCAGACTTGCAAAGTCTACGTTGGCCCCGATGAAGGATCGATTCCGGGGCCGTTGGTCGCTTCGCTTTACCTACATATGTGTATATATCAACACGTTGTATACTTCGTAAACGGGTAATCGACTACTCGACTATGCTTCCGCGGGTCAAAATACCTATACTTACGATCGCATTGCATGTATCTCTTGCATAACTGCATTTCCAAGATGTATCGTGAACCACCGATCGATCTAATTAATACCAATTTCCTATGGCTCTCGTGTACGGAAGTACTTGACTATTCACGCTGATAAATCTTATTTGAATGGGACCAGAGATGTTTGTATTTTGATGTTTATTCAAGTGCATTTGCAAAGCTGAGAGAAATAAAAAATTGCTTAGAAAAGTTTGTTGACGTTAATGCGGTATTAGTTTATCACGCGTCAATTGTTTTCAACTGTCCAAACGCTGCGATGCAAGTTTATCGTTGCGTCATTCGAACTTTGAAAATCCCAAGACGATTCTCGAAAGTCATTTTACATTCATTTTTTAATTTTCACTGTGTGGTGACGATGTTATTAAATGGAGTTCCGAGGGTCGCGAATTTTCCTCGAAAAGCTCGGACTGCACTTTGAATGTGAAAGCAACTGCGTATGGGGGAGAAAAAAAACGATGTCGAAAGGAGCATTGAAATAAAAACCATCGTTAAAACTTTGATAAACACGTACGAATTTGCTCGTACGAAACTCGTCCAATTTCGTATTTTTACGAAGCAATATTAGCGTCATTTCAGATGCTGGAATAGCAGGATTAACAGGAGGGATAGGACATCCGGGTGTCACAACCGACGTAAAATTTTGTTTTCTTTCCTTTTAGTAATACGAACTAACCATGAAAACTCGAGCCTTTGCGCGTTTTCATTCATAAAACCCTCAACTCAACGTCTTGTAGTAGCTCTTAGTATTTAGGTCATTCTGACACACGCCACACACACAGATGTATCACTTACTCGACTTCCTGTAAACACCAACAAACCGGCGAGTGCTCCCCTCGGCCGAAGCGCATCGGTCATAAATCTAAGGCCCTAGCAACAGCCCTCCTGCCTACGCACAGAAGACGCCGCATCTATTCCCCCTGCTCTAGCTTCTAAGAAGCAAAGGCTTATAAACAACTCCAAATAAGGAAGTTTCCTACATTCTTTGCCGAATCTGGCCCTATAAAAGGCGCGATTTTCCATCGCGCGGCGCATTCCGTTCCGTACCTAGGTCGCGTTTATACTGTTAGCAGTAGTTCGGTTGTCATTCGGTTAGCCGTCTTATATATTTTATCTCTGGTCGAACTCCGGGTCTTCTGTAGAAGAGAGCGAGTCATGTCCAGAAGTCAAAGTTTTAAAGTATAGAATTCAAGATTCGGACTTAGAATATTTTCCGATTTATTTCATTTAATTCAGATTTGGACTTAGAATATTTTCAAACATTTCGCGTAACTCAACAAAGAATAAGTAAGCTACGACCAATCAAAGATTTCCAAAGACACCTCTCCGGTAAAGTACTTAATATTTTATTATACCAAGTTTGTATTCACCAATTGTATTCTACTAACATTATATTTGGTACTACGAATATATAGAGAATCCTAGATCCCTCTATCTATTCTTATTGTATTTTTACTAACATTTTATTTTTATTAAAGAGTGTATAAAGAATCCTAGATCTCTTTATTCACAACCTTTAACATCCTTTCCTCAGTCGCAACCAGATAAAAGCAAGACTTCTCGAGGTCTATCAGCGTGCGCCCACCATACTCCTAGGAGTATATCTATATAAACGCTCTGCGTATAATACTGCATGGAAAAGTCTATGGGACATAGCGTTTGCCGCTCGACGCTCAAATACCCAAACCTTTCCTTCACGCCCCTCCGGTCGTGACACGGGCAACAATAGATTAAATAAGGAAGTATGAGATTTTTATTTCAAATGCCATTTTTCTTCCTTCTACTTTGAAGGAGGAAAAAACCGTTTCCGTCAAACGAATAATAATATCACATTGAATATATCGAGATAAGAAGATCACAGAGATTTTCTCGTCCTTGAAGAAGATTCTCTCATTTTTCTGATGCAATGGCGATCGTTGTATGTCTCGCAATAGATGCAATCGCGTTAGAGGGAGTACAAGCAATAAGAGAAAGTGGAAAAAGCCAGCGTCAGCCAACGCAGAAAAGGAGCCATCCCCATTTGATAATTTGTATTTATTGCCAACGTTTTCCTCCACACGTGCAGAATAAAAATAGCAATAAAAATGTTCTCTCGTTTGCTGTTATTTGATAAATTTCACACTCTTTTTTTATTATCTAGTAAATAATAGAAAAATGAAGAAAATGAGAACGCCAGGATTTGAAATAATAAATTCATTATTACTCGGATAATTTGAATTTATTACTAAATTTTTGCTCTATACACGTCTTGCGCAATAAAAATCATTCTGAAAATGATCCCTTATATGCTGTCACTTTTATGAATTTTAGACTTTTATTTTTATTCAATGAATAATGGAAATATCGAAAATGAGAATCCCAGGAATTTCTATCTATTCAACATTCCTCGAATAGTACATTTATTACCAAAGCTTTCAGGCACCTGTAAACAATAAAAAAATCCTGCAGCTCTCTCTCTCTCTCTCTCTCTCTCTCTCTCACTTGCTAATATTTGTGTTCTCCTTTTATTTAGCAAATAATAGAAAGCTCTAAAAAATGCATGAAAATACCGGGAACTGACAAAAATGAATCATTGCTTGGATATATCGAATTTATTGCGAACGTTTTTCTACGTATGTTCTCAATAAAAATAGCATTAAAAAATGTCTCTTGTTTGCTGTCAGTTTCGTAAATTTCTCTCTTATTTTTTTATTCTGTCAATAATAGAAAAATCCACAAAAAAAATGTATGAAAATACTTGGAACTGAGGTAAAAAGTTACATCCACGCTGGGTGTAAGAAATCTCGGCGCGACGGCCGAACCGGAAATAAAGCTTGCGGAAATGCGGGCATTCACGACGGATGTGAAATAGCCAAGGCCAAGCATTTTTTTCATAGTTCAATGCTATTTTATTCAACAATGGGCTATACAAATGTGTGAAAGTTTCGTCGCAATAACAGCATGTTTGAAATTTTTCATATAAGCACTAAAAATGATAGTAATAATGTTATTTTTTTAAATAAATAGCAAAGTCAAGAAAAATCCTTTGTCTTAATATTTAGTATTTGTACTCTTCGAAAATAGTGATTTACAAAGTCTTCGACATTAAGTAAATACAATATTTCCGACGTCAAATTTTTTTTTTTAATACAAAAAACGTACATTTTACGTTTTTATGGAATCAATAATTTATTTAATTTGAATTTGCACTCTATATGAATATGAATTTATTTTTAGAGTAGCAAGCTTTCGACCAACCGCAAAATTGGCATCCCATTCATGATCATTTGAAAAATTTGTTAATTAACTTTGGCTCGCCGATATTGTAATCTCATTTCAATCCTTTCAAATTTTCGTAACGTGGACAATTGAGATTTTTCGTTTAACAATGCATCGGAGGGATTATTACTCCACATTCGCAGCTATATAATCAAATTTATTTTCCACGAATCCCTGTCGATATTATTAACGAAGACATGAAACGATGTCGCCGTATATGATTAAACGTGACATAGGAAATGCACCTGACAGAAAAAAGCTCGCAATATAATCGCATGGATGGTAGCAAATTTCTGTAGCCTCTTTGACGAGAAATTCAGTTTTCGAGTATAATTGAATTTTTGTTCACCGACCATAATCTCATATCGGACAAGCCAGATCGAGGCAAAAATAATTTCATCGGGGCTTCGATCACTAATTACTCGAGAATCGTTGATTCAGGAATGAGCATAATTCTATTAAACAAAGTTCAAACTTGAGCCACGATAAAAATGAAGCTTACTAATTATTGTCATGCTAACTGGGAAGGATTAATTTAAAAATAAAAATGAAACCCTTCGTGAATTGTTCTTCAACAATTTTTGACAATCTGTTATAGTTTTTTTCAACATCAACCATTTTTTTGAGAAAAACTTTATGAGGAATTTGGCACAAAGTTCGTTCAAGCGTGAAAATGCAGTTTGACACTTTTTCTCGAAATCCTTAAGTCTCTATAGATCGATTTGTCACTTCTGTGACCGAAAAATAAAAAGCTTTTGTATGGATGTTTCAGTGCCTGTGAAAAGACCTGCGATCCACGCTTTCAAACAGCACAGATAAAGGGAGCCGTGAGCTGTGTATTTGATGTTTTTTTTTTCATTCTCTTCTCCTGTTCCTCTCTCTCTCTCTCTCTCTCTCTCTCTCTCTCTCTCTCTCTCTCTCGCTCTCTCTTTTTTATCGATCGAAATTTACGACACAAAGTATATCTACCTATATTTTTTTTATTCGTTGTTCCCAGTAAATATTTCGCGGGTATACACGTAGGCACTCAGAACGTTGACAAAGGAGATTCGCGGGATTAGTTTTACAAAGTACATCAACGCTACGTGGGGCTTTCAAGAATGAACTTTGCTGATAAAATTTAGAAAATACGCACGTTGACGAGTTTCGGAAAATTGGCACCTGACAAGTTACTGAACGAAAAAGAAAATCCTTGAAAAGCGAATAAAATAGAGTTTTGGTTTATTCTGACGTGAGTTAAATTTGTATTAAGACTCAATTTATTTTTAGGAATAATATATTCCAATCTCACTGTAATTGTGTTGTATCACATTAAAATAAATTAAGCCCAATTGCATCCGAAAACCAAGTTACGTTAAATTTACTTCAATTTTATTATTAATAAGTTCTTTCGTATTCAAATGAATGAATTCCAATTGCTTCCAAAGATCAAGTTACGTCAAATAATTTTCTTTTTGTTTTTAGTAGAGAATTGACGAAAATATTCCTTTGAATAATGAATCCACATCGTAAATCGAATAAACTAACCGAATTTCAAACGAAGTTGCGATTTCATAGCGCCTAAAAAAATTTTAGTGAATATTCAAATGAAATTCGCTTTACAGCATAAATTTTTATAGCGGTTAACAAGATGGGTGCCATTGCATATCAGAAAGCTCCTAACGATAAATCACTCCAACGCATAAAAAGCAAAAATAATAACAAAGTTCAACCCCACATTGTATTTCTCATATATTCTAGGCGAAAAAAAAGAAACCTAGGGCGATTCTGGTTTACGACAGTGAACGCAATTTTCCAGCCTCTTTCGTTATTTTTTTTTCCTTTTTTTCAAACAAAAGTGCACCTCTGGGAGATGTATATACAATCTACATCACAAACTGATTGTATGCAGTGCCACGAGTAGCTTTGGCACTGAACCTTTTCCCGTTAAGTCGGTTTACACGCTATGGCATGGAAATTTCACGCAGGATCTGCTATTCGCCCTAGGGTGAAGTAGAAATGGGCGACGTTACGACGCCGAGAATATATCTTCGTATAACAGTCTCGTTGGTTAATTGAGTAACGGATAAAACGATGCGTTTGAAAAGCTCATTCCAGTGCATACGTTATACTGGAGTAATTAGAGACTTTCGATTTAGACTATTATCCGTAATAATAAAGAAAATGTAGATATTTTTTTGTTTTTTTGTTTTAGTAATATCAATACTTGTTCTCGATATAAATTTCATCATTATCCATGTTCGTCTTTATTGTATCGTTTTATTGAAGGTAAAAATGTTTTAATAAAGAACAAACGTATATTTCCCTTTATTTATGGAAATCCTATAGATCTCCTGTGCGAAGGAAAGAAAATTCTCACGAGAGAGACTCGAAACATCGTGTAAAGGGCAAAAGCATCGCTCGTTTTATGTCCAGCCACTCTGAATCTTCAGGGAAATAAATTCACAGTGCTTTCTCTACGTATTTTCTCGTGACAGACGTGTGATAATTTATTTACAGTATTCGTTTCCAAGCGAGTAGGGAAACGGCGAAAAGTTGAAGTATTTTATTTTTAGAACGGCTGTAACTTTTTCAGAACTGTATACATTGATGGACTATTTCTTTTGATAAAAATATTTTTTGCAGAAAATAATGACGCAGCTACTCCATTTTTGTTTTTCGTGAGATAGTTAATTAGAAGGAGAAATAGGAAGAAAAATAACGAAAAAAACGGAGGTTGTGAGACTTGAAAATTTGCTCGTTGTTGTTTCAGGCTTAAAGAGATCCCATAATGTTGCTTCGTAGCACATCAACACGACGCACGAGGGCGTCCCAAAACCCCGGGGGCTTACCACAGAGTCACGTTGTCGGAAATTCGCCACCCGTGTCAAGGGGTCGCAGAGCATCCGTCGCGACGGATAAAGCTGGACCCCTGAGCCAAACAACGGTTGACTGCTTCATAGACAGGCAACGCTCACCTCGTGGCAGTATGGTACCCAACATTGCGTTGGACAACGAGGATGTTACACCGGATGAGGTTCGTTGTGGATTCAAACCTTTACACCACCCACAAAGACAACTGGCGTTTCACAAGTTAAGGGGAAAGGTCTATTTACCGGGATTTTTTAAATGAATTTTCGTGAATTGTTTTTGGCGAAACAGTTAGAACCATGGAAAAATTCTTTTGTGTACATATTTATTAATATTTTTTATGCTTATACAAATTTTTATAAGACATTTCGTTGAGTCGTACTTGCTAGGCACGCTTGACCGCAAAAAGCAACATTTCATCGGTAACCACGATTGCGTCCCTTTTACTGATCCGAACCAAAAAATCAGATATATTTTGGTTCGTCAGATGACCCGAATCTCGATTACATTGAAAAAATAAAATATCACAAAATGCCGCCATGATAACGAATTTTTTATTTGTTTGATAGTTTTTTCAGTTTTCTTCAAGTTATACGGGTCGTAATTTCTTATGTAGACTATTCGCCGCGGTAGGGGCTGTAGAGTAATATATTCTGAACAACCTCGCGAAAAGTTTAGGTAAATCGGTTGAGGGGTTCTTGAGATATCATGGTTACTAGTTTGAAAAAAGTGGTTTCGAGAAAAACGCATGCGGCTCGCGCGCAGTGCGTATTATACCTGCAGCGCCCCCGTCCGTTCAAATCTCTATAACTCTGCTAATTTCTAGAATTTTTTAATAATATGTGAAGGGAATATTTTCAAGACAATAAGCTATAAGAAAATGTACAAAACCGAAAATCAATTTTTTGACCGAAAAAAATGGACGTCTCCTCTTAACGATTTTTGTCACTGTTGTACAACGTTCGAAATATAAAAATGCAATTTTTCACTATTAAAAACATCTTTCGTAAAACAAAACGAATTTTTCTTTAACGTAGGTATTGCAATTACCGTTACTTGTCACCCTAACATGACTTCATTGTTGCATCTGTACTGCGTCCTAATGATAACAGACAAGTTGTGATTCAGTAGTGTTTAACACTCGGAAAAGCTCCTCGAAATAATGTTTTACATATGTACAGGAATATTTATTGATTTGTTTGGAATTATTTCGAGTGCTATTCTTATAAGCTTCGCGTTGTTTCTTCGGTTCTGTGCTTAGTTTCCAGAGATACTGAAAATAACTATTTTGACCAATTATGGTGGAAATTATGTCCGACGATTTTGGTTTGGTTCATCGTGATATTGAAAATACATAAAATAAAAGATCCTACTGCAACCATATGAATGTTTTTTTCTTCATATTAATAATGTATGCAGTTAAGAGTTACAAGTGTCACCTATTCCCGTATAAGGATCTTAGGTTAATGGGCAGAATAGCAACGAGAAATTTTGTTGTGTCGTTTAAGCAGCCAGTGGGAAGAAGATTGTTACCGGATCCTGAGTCCTGCAGTGCAGGACGAGGAGGTTTATTATCAGCATCCAATCGAAGCCCCCGAAACTCTCTGGTACCAGATGATTATTCTCGAAGCCCCAGAGGATCTTTGGTACCACCGGAAACTGGTTACAACCGAAGTCCCCGTAACAGCCTGGTTCCTGGAACCCTTGGACACTCGAGGAACTCATTAATTCCGACAGAAAATGGAAGTAATAGAAATTCGACACACTCCTTATTACCCGAAGGATCCAGAAGTCCTCGTGGCAGTATGGCCAATATAGAGTTCGACAGAAGTCCTCGAGGTTCTATATGTCCGGAGATCTTGAGATCTCCAAGAGGTAGCATTGTACCTATCGACTTGGAGAGGAGTCCTCGCGGCTCCATTTGCCCGGAAATGTTAAGATCACCGAGAGGAAGCATTGCGCCGATCGAGATGGACAGAACCCCACGGGGTTCGGTCATCCTTGAATATCATAATCAGAGCCCGCGTGGCTCGATTATGCCTGAACATAACAGATCACCCAGAGGTTCCATCGCACCCGATTGCAACAGATCTCCACGTGGTTCAATATGCCCCGAAGGTAACCGAAGCCCAAGGGGTTCCATCGCGCCTCATGATATCAATAGATCACCTAGAGGATCCGTTGGCCAGCCGGCTGATTTTGACAGAACGCCAAGAGGCTCTATCGGTGGACAGGCAGACTCGGAACTGCCTCCGAAAAATCGAAGCCCTAGGGGTAGTATTGGACCTGAGATTGATAGAAGTCCTAGGGGAAGTCTGGGTGGTCATGAGAAGCGAAATCCCAGGGTTCTGACACCGCAGGATGCGAGAAGAGCCTCCGCGGATCAAGGTATGTGAAACTTTGATAATCCGAGCCATAACTGAGACTGTCATTTTACGAATCAATGTTCCAAGTTCTTAGTGCCTAATTTCTATGATGTACTTTTAAAGCTTTCTAAAAAATTGAGATACCTCATTTTTCATCAGCTAACATCCCAATCACTAAAATTCATTCGCAATCATGAAAATTCGTCCTTACCGGGCCAATGACTCCGGTATAGATTTCAAAGACGGTACACCACAAATTAAAAGATATCGAAGTCGAATATATCCGGAATATGAGATTCCACTTTGCTCCCTTGCGTAACAGTATCGTTATTTCGAAGAGCTCCTCGTTAGATTAAATCTTTGAAGCTAGAGCCCCCGGGAGAATGAGCTCAAGTCACGGGATCGTTAACGAAAAAGAGATGTCTTCTCGAATAACGCATAAGCATATTCAATATCTCCATATTGAGAAACTTCCATGGTTTATTGGAACTCTGATATATAAAATGCTTCTAGGCTAACGAGAATGATCGAAGCTACAAAAGACTTGCAAACTCGTTGCAAACCAAGAGGTTCTCCATTAAATGAATACTAAATAATACCTTCTATGAGTGGTATCTTAAGGCGGTTGACCCGTAAAATCCATTATTGGATGAAATGGTATATTTAAAGTATGTTATACATAAGAAAAAAATCGAGAACATTCTACCGTAACAAAAAATACTCTTCCGAAATAAAAATATGTGTTCCAATTTTTGATGATAATTTTTTTGCTGGTCCGTAATGGCCGTCTCATTGCCCGTGCTGGTAGTCTGGAGTTGATTAGTGATTACAAAATTTCAAATTGCACTAGGACAATCCACAAAAACCTCAAGTTCGTGGAATTCACATCATAAAGTTTCTATGGGAGGTTAGCAATGTTGTGTTCTCTTAGCAGTTGCATTCCATCGAATCCATCTGAATCGATTTTCTTCAAAATTTGATGAGCTAAGAATAATTGATTATGTGTAAATTAAGGGATTGTCAATATATCATTTATCATCTATTATTACGTTATGATGATTTCTGTCGTTCGATTGTCAGCTTATAAAAAGAACGCCACCAGAAAAGTACCAATCAGCATTTATACCGAAATATCTGTCAATATACGGTAATTTGACCATGATATAGCTATGAGATCTTCTTGAAGCAGTTATCATTTGTGGGAAGAAAT
Organism: Rhimphoctona megacephalus; assembly: GCA_963989365.1. Classification (NCBI taxonomy): domain Eukaryota; kingdom Metazoa; phylum Arthropoda; class Insecta; order Hymenoptera; family Ichneumonidae; genus Rhimphoctona; species Rhimphoctona megacephalus. The sequence goes on along the minus strand of OZ022421.1, from coordinate 14,341,671 downwards.
TTGCGTGGGTTGGAAAAAATCCTTTGTACAGTATTTTGTGGCGAAGGAGAATAAAGGGCGAGAATGTTTCAATTGCAGGTATAACAGCTAACCGACATACTTCACCATACAGACATCGCGAAAGTACCTCAGGAAATGGTAGAACCACCGGGAATTCTGGTCCTCAATCCAATCTTGGATATGGAACGAACGCTTGGGCGGATTCTCGAAGAGCTAGCAGTTCCGTGTCTCAGGTAAGAAGTGCTTATATTTTACGTCAACAATATCTAGCCTTCCACAATATTGGAACAAGAAAATAGAAAGGAAAAATAATTGTGTAGTACAAGCTTTTATATACTACAAATCATACAATAATGAGAGCAAGATCCAACAAATGTCAGAAACGAACGAACCCTGAAAAGTTCCTCCGCGAACTTCAAGGAAGACTGCACTCGTCTTGAACCCCGGCGCAATTAAAATCGTCCGCGTCGTAATTGCCTCTTCAGTCTTGTCAAAACGTGAGCAAAATCTTTCTCTGACGTTCGAAGTAAATGCTGTTATTCCTTAATTCTTGGAGGTATTATTGGTGAAAATCGGAGACTGTCTCGGGGAAGAATAAATTTGCGAGATAACAATTCTAATTATTACAACAAATAAATCAAGCTGCCTTTTTGAATGCAATTCTCGCATGAATAGGAAGTATTAAAGGAGAAAATGCCGAATGATAACAGGATAAAGAACTTGTAGAAACAAAAACTTTCACTTGTCGTAAGAGAGATTGCGAAAATAAATGATTTACGAATTGCCTGAAAATGAATAAGTTCGTTACGAAGACTTTGAACTATTTTAATTTTTAGCAAGAATATTATGCGCTCCCAATAATAAATATTTGTTCACATTGTTACAAAATTGTTTTTTTGCTGAATGAAAATCTTTGTCATTAATTTACTCTGGCAAAGTAATTATCGTCGTTTTCCAGAGTCACTTTTTTTCTTACCGTAAATAAACAGAAAAAAAATTGCGACCGGAGATAGAGGATGCAATAGCAGGTAACAATATGAGGGAGTAAAAAGAAAAGAAAAAAAAGACAGTGAAGCGAATCGTGAGAAAAAACGAAACTCCAGGGTAGAAATAAGGCGTTGGTGGTTGGAAAACGTGCTCGAAGGCTGAAGGGTGTATTGATGAGGAATTATCGATCGCACTTATAGACGGAGGCTTTAGTGAGACCAGCTCGATTTCTGCTTTCAGTTTTCAGGCGACGAGTCTCGGCGGCTCTGCGGGGGCGTTGTTAATTCCATGGAAAAAGGTTCTTCCGGATCCGGACCATTGGGAGTTGCTACCTATGGTACACTAGTCTTTCAGCTTAAAGATGCTCATCGCGAGGCGAGCGGCACTTGCGACTTCGTTTTTCGTGCTATGACAGTCGTCAGCAGAACCATGGTCTTTACTATTTGTCTCGGTTGTCTTTCAACTGTCCCATTGTTAATGCTAATCATGGGTGAGTTTATTAATAAATAATATATCACAAACTTAAACAAATATATAATCTTCGTATATAATTAACACTTAAACACCACATTATATCACTATCACTGAGGGAAAAAATCGTTGGATCAACCACATATCTCATTACGGGGTGCCAATGATATTATATAATCATCACAATATTATCAAGTATTAAACCAAAACGCTAGTTTTTGATTAAACAGCACATTTATTCTGACCGAGAATACTGCGGTTGAATCAACGAAATCTTCCAATAATGTCAAATGCTATTGAATGGATGATTTTTTTTCTGTACCAGTGTCACCATAAGCTATGAAGTCACCTGATTCCATCATGCATGACAAGAATTTTCAAATAAATTTCACTCCAACACTTAAGATAAAAATCACCATGACACACTGGGACGTGAGACCGATTGGGCAAATTGTATTTATTTGTAACTAAAAATAGTTGCAAATTTGACTACGTGCGTTGTAAAATTTATTAAGCTTTCGGTAAAATTCCACTATCTCGGGAGCTGTGCGTAAGACAAGTCTCGCGAAATGTTTACCCTGCTCCACACCAACAATGACGTTTGTCCTAAATTTCAGAATAGACATTGCAATTTTCCATTGAACTGCGTCATGTTTTTCTTGAGATTATTTACGGATATGAAATACTGAATTGCAGGATGAAAATTTCACTTACATCATGTAATTTTTTAATTGATGTTCGGAGAATTTTCCTGGTCTTCGAAATACACTACGCTGAGAAAAGAAATTTGTTGATTCAACAAAATTTTTGTTGAATCAAGAAATTGTGGCCAACAAAATGAAATTCGTTAACTCAACAAAAATTTGGTTAATTCAATCACTTAGTTCACTGGCTTAAATAAATATTGCTCATTACGACGAAAATATTATTGAATTAACAAAATGTTCTGTATAATTAACAAATTTCATTTTGTTCGCCACAATTTGTTGATTCAACAAAAAAATTGTTGAAACAACAAATTTCTTTTCTCAGTGTAGTTACTCCGAGGAAAAAATCCTAAAATAGACAAGACATGTTATTTTATTCTCATTAGAAATTGATTTGTTTACAACAGTAATCTTTGTCGTTTCCTATCGTTTCCTCGTTACTGTGATTTTCCCGGTAATTTGTTAATAATTCTTTTGGCGTACATTATTCCGTGTAGTTTGCTATTTTCTTCTGCTAAAATATGTCTCCAAATATAATACGTTAAGTAAAACTTTTTTTTTAAATTATCACTGCATCTTTCGAAATTTCAGAATTATTAAATTTAAAAAAATACAGATTAAGAAAAATAATGTTTTAGTATTATTCTACCAGTTTTAATGTAGTTTGAGAATTATTCGAATATTTAATCTCATTTCTTTTCTTCACGACATGTGCAATTAAAAAATGTTGTTCGTTGCAGTTTTTGGTGCATGTACTGAGGAAATAAATTTGTTGAATCCGCAAAATTTTTGTTGAATAAACAGATCTTGCGGTCACGGACGGCGAATAAAACATTCAGTTCATGATACAACTTAATCCAGTTATTTCAAACAAAAAAAAACAGTCAGTCAAACTAAATATTTCGTTTCCCTGACTGAAACTGACATTGTTTCTGACTGAATATTTATTTAAATCAAATAATTATTTATTTAGGTCAAATAATTATTTATTTGAATCGAATATTTATTTGAATCAAATAAGCATCCCATATTTATTTTAAACAAATTGATATTAAATTTTTATGTTTGATATCGAAATATTATATATAATTGAACCTCTTACAATTCCAACATGTATATTTTACTAATTTCTCATCAATCATAATGGGGAAATTAGTTGACCACGGGAGTCATTAGACTCCGATGGATTTCTCACGGGAATGTAACCCGTGGCAGTTATAAACGTTCGCTACCTAATTCTGGATCAGAATCGGTTGAAGCGTCTCATCTTACTCAACTTCCGCAATTTATGCCCGTCCAGAGGCTAGTGTGTAGGTATGTGAGGCCTCGGTGCTCTGCACCACGCGGTGGCCGGAATGAATGCTACTCGAAAGTTCGTTAATTCTTTCGACAACCTATTCAGTTACGATAATGTCAAAGCGTGTTCACGTAACAAAACCTAGTTTGTTAGAATAGTTAGTGTCTTCAATCAATTATTCTGTTCATGAGACCATATGATTCAATTCACACAACTAAAAATTTGACTCAATGACTCTTGAAATGACTATTGAAATTTGACTCTTGACTCAATCATACATTTAGTTGACCAAATCTCGATTTAGTTCTTTCGGCAGCCTTATTTAGTAAAGACAATGTCAAAGCGTGTTGACGCAACTAAACGGATGCAACAAAACGATTTGATTGTTCCAGTCACTTAATTTGTTGGTTGAACTACAAATGCGTTTACCATGAAATTATTATTGTTGAATCGACAAAATTGTAGCCAACAAAATGAAATTTGTTCTTTCAACAAATTTCTTTTCTCAATGTACGAAATAAAAAAAATCTGATTAATTATTTGTATGTTCATGTGAAATTCCTACTCATTTTTTTTATTCCAGGTGCCCTTTTTTGCTCGCGTATTAAGCCATAATAATAACACTACTTACTTTTTAAATAACACGTTGTTCGCTTACTTAGGCAGAAATAGCGTGTTTAACCGGTAAGATAAAGGGGGTGCGCGCTTTTCTCATTAGTATAAAGTACAATTTCAAAAGTACAACTATTTATCGAAGGTTTGAGCTTGTCATTGCTTACGTACATGAGCAGACCGATCTTGAAGCGCGATATGAACAAACACTTTCGTAGCATGCATCGCCGCGCTTAGATCGAGAAATCAATAGAGAGATAAGCCTTTTTCGTGTACGTTTTTTTTCGCCTTTTTCTCTGTTTGTTGAGCTGCTGAAATTGATTGGCTGAACTACTGGTGAAATTCCAGTAGCAAAATAACCATGTACAAAATAACTGGGCGTGTGGTCGTTCATTGTTTTCACAAGAAGTATTATTACGTGACGAGCTCTCCTTTGTTTTCTCTCCATTTTTCTCTTTCTCTCGTTATATCTCGTTATGCACGATCGCATGTCTAAGTATCCTTATACTTACACGTACAATATAGTAAGGTCAGTTCTCTCGCACGACCAACTCGGCTAATACGATGAAGCTTTGAATGATGCATTCATCAAACTTGATGAATTTTCAGGCTATACCAATTTACAACCAGACGCATGAAACTTTAACGAGATCTGTTTTTGATCCAAATTTAATTGTCTCTATTCATCGTTTCACAAATAAAATGGCTGCTCTATTTTATACGCAAACAGAAATACGCATGCACACATATAAGGGTATGAAAATATATATGTCATAAAAAGAGTAAAAATAATCAACGATCGCTGAATTTTGTCGTTTTATAGAAAACAAATTAGTTTTCGGTAAACTTTGTGTCACGATGTGAAACGTATACTATTGTTCGAATACTAGTTAGGTCGCTGTTTTGCAAATGACGAAAAAGAAGACAGTTTCGTGGACATTGTGTTAAAACAACCTCGAAATGTCAGCAGCCGATGGGCGAATTTCTATATTTTGGCTTGCTCGAGAATTTGGCACTGCGCACACAAATTCTCGCATTTTAAACGACACGGTTGAATAAACAAACGCAATCGAACGAACGAGATGTTTAACGACGGATCTCGAAGCTTTCGTATTTATCAGGGACAAATAAAATTCAGGCTAAATGTTGATCCTAGTTTTTTTGGTGGTTAACGAGTTTTCTCTAATTATCAGCTCTCTGCCATTTTGCGTTTGATGTATAGAGGCTAACGAATCGATGCACACTATTTCGACCAAATTAAACGAAAGGCAAAACTCGCAGCACAACATTTCGTGTAACTATCAATCAATCACGAAAACCCATTATTTTCAAACAGAGTTAGATTTGCTGTAATTCGTCTCACGAGGGAGCAAGTTTTGGAACAAGTATTGAATGCGATCAATGCTTAAAGTTATCGTCATTTGTTTGAAGCGCAATTCAATAAGACAGTACTTTGTATTTTCTACTAAAAAATTTATCAGCTACAGTTTTCTTTTTCTAATCAGCAATGAAGACTCAATCCGCTGAACCTTGTTGAAAAATTTATCGCGTCGTATTTTTATTCAAAAATCTCAACGTGTTCAATTATACTGTAATTCGCAATTAAACTGAGTGCTTTTAGCGAATTTTGTATAATTGCCAAAACTGGTAACATCGAATACACTAAGAAAATCGATACTAACATATTTGACCGCGTTAAAATCATTTTTGAGCCCTATATTAAGGCGCTACATCTACCTAGAGGCCCGAAAAAAGCCCAAATTCCGAAATTTTTTTCTGGGAAACGGTTGGTGAAAAAAATCACCAAAAAATACAGAAAAACAACAAAAATAAGACCGCTGGCAGATGAAATTTTTTTCGCGACGTTTGGCAATAGACACTCTCCAGCTTAAACGGTTTATCTGAAATCTAAAAACCAAACGGGTTATTTAAGCTAACAATAAATACGAGTCGTCGATGATCGTCGATTTTCAAAATCATTTTTTTTAACAAAGTGGTGATGAATTGAAACTCGAGCTTATAAAATCTATGAAAAAAGTCGTACATTTTTACGTAACTATTAAAAAATCAAGATTGATTTTTAAAAACTGAGACCTTCAACGACCTTTAAATGTTTCTCATCATATCTCCTGTAAATTTGGAAACAATCCATCAAGTGGTTCTCGAAATATCGTGTTCACCGACTTTGAAAACAGTGTTTCAAGAAAAACGCGTTTAAAGTGTTGTTTTTCTGTATTTTTTGGTGATTTTTTTTGTAAAGTCTCTCAATATATGTACCTTGCTGTTAAAAAAAATGTGTTTCTTTTTCACCAACCGTTTCCTAGAAAAAAAATTCGGGATTTGGCAATTTGTTTGGGCCTCTAGATAAATGTAGCCCCTTAACTAAACGATGACGAATTAATAGTCCCTGAGTTCAGATGCAGATTGAACGGCACAAAAAAACTTTGGAACATCAAGTTTAATACCAAATCCTAAAATTAATCGGTGTTTTTTAATCCAAAAATTAATAGATGTTTTTTAATGTGCACTTACACCCTTCATTTTTAGTTTTGACATGAACATTTTAGGCGAATTTCTATATAAGCATCATTACCAGTTAACTTGATAAGAAATTGAAAATTAATGAGATACGTTTCATGTTGAACGTCGTAAATTAGAAACATTTGGCATATTCTAAGGTGTGCAGTTCATCAAAGATTGCCCGATTGAGCCAAACATACCATTTTACATGGTCGTCGGTGGTTCACTTGGAAGCTTAAGGATATTCTGGGCCCTTTATTCGCAAATACAATCACGTCGGCTCGAGGTTCTGAGTGTGCCCACCACGGAATCTCACAATTCACCAATGAAATTGGTCTCGATCATTCTTTCGCTTTTCCTATCGATTTGGTTCGTTGTAGGTGAGAAACACAGCAAATTAATCATTCAACTAATGAATTTATTACTTTGCGAAAATTCAATTTTCAATTATTTCAATTTCTTAAATTATACAAGTGTTTAAATTGAATTAATAAAGTTTTTATTTACCTTTCTTTATTAGATATATTAACCGAAAAGGAAGATTGTAAATGAATTATAGGAAAAAAATGTAGTTTCATCAGTTTCGTGGCGTTTACATACCTTTATGGATTTTTCGTTGTTATCGATTTACGTAGGCAATTATTGGATTCTGAGCATACGATGGCCCAAATATGCTGCTGATATGTGGAATCCTGATCTCTGGTGTGACAAAACGCTCTACACATTTTCGGTCGTACATCTCGGTATCGTCTACGCCGTAATCGTTGCCAACATAATCACAGCAATTGCATTGGCGATTTGCAGATTCTTTGCATGCCCATGGTTCGAAAGGTGAGTACAATATTCTGTGTTTTTGTTGATGTTTTTTTTTTGTTAGCACACATCATTTATTTGTCTGATTTTTCTTTGCATATATCCAATAAAAGTAACAATAAAAAATAGTATTAAGTTTGAGTTTCTTTGTTATTTTATTCTATTAACAATATCATTTCCACAGTATAGTGTTTATTCGATTTTATGGCTGACACAAATAGTTTTTTATTGCCATCTTTATAGCAATAAAGATTTAATATATCTCACACCAAAAATTGATATGATTATCCATCATTCACGTATATTTTAACTAGAGTTTTCCAGTATTTCTGTTTCGCGTATTGCTCCGGGGTAGATCTCTAAATATTGCAACGCCAACATAGCTCGCAATTTTTCTCGTAGCCCGAACGCCTATGAAAGTAGGAAGTCTATGAGGTAGGAAGTAGCGAGGGGCAGATATTTCAAACAGCAAGTTTGCGTCGTATAAATAGTAACTCGGCAACTACAAACACGTGAGCTATTTACTCGTACGCGAGCTTATACTTTTCCGGACAATTTAAATTTTTTTTGCTTCTTCTTTGAAAACGGGCTGAAAAAAAATGCAAAGTAAGTTCTTTGCAAAGAAGCCATAGCTGCATTTTTAAATGTCTTTATGAATACAGGTATGATAAAAAATGCTTCCAGTTCGACAGATAAATTATTTTCATATTTTTTCATGCCGAAATTTATTAAATTTGTTTTTTGTTGCTAATAAATTTTTCCATGGAACAAAGAGTTGTTTTTCGAAAATTTTTAGCTCTATGAACATTCGCATTACGTAAAAATGGGTCGCGTGAATAAAAATGTCCTAAATTCGATGCTTTCGAGACTTACTCCACTGTGACGGCCCACAAAAATAGATCGTTTTCCAATGCGGATCGTAAAAAAATAAAAGTCCGATCAAATTCCGGCTTCGTACTTTATTTTATCATTTTTTTCACTAATCACTTTCACTTAAAAAGCTGAAAAATATAAAAATCCGATAAAGTTCCGGCTTCGTACTTTATTTTATCACCTTTTTCACTAATTAAAACACTTGCAAAAATTTGGAAAATATTAACATCAATCTTGTCAGTGTCCGTTGACCACGATGATGAAAATAATCGTTTTTGGACTATGAAAAGTTCTTAAAAAGATCAAAAACACTCCCCAAAATTTGGTTTTCGGGTCGTATGTTGACCAGGTACAAATAACCACGGAGATCGGCACGCCTGAGGGAAGGTGTTGGTGAGAGAAAAGCTGGTGCAGCCTCGAGGGGGCGTGAAAGAATCTCGCTCGACGGTAAAGTCCTGGAGGAATTGAACGAGGACGACGAAGACGCTTCGCTGGATGTTGCGAATGAGAACGAAGCCGAGAAACGGCCTGCGGAAGTTGTCGAGGGGGTGCGGGAGGTACGTTGGGTCGACCAGGTCGTTCAGGAAGTCAAGTATTGCAGCAAAATGCAGTTTCGTGCTCCGAATATAATTGAATTGTAACTGACGCGTCCCAACGGAAATACCATCTGGACTATTTTCTTTCTTTCTCTACGTTTTCTTTTGTTTTATTCTTTCGGATCTGCGGCGAGTTGCTTGAAACGGTAGCGTAGTCGCGGAGTAAAATTTTGCGGGTGAAAACATTCTCGAGAACGAAATATTCTAGGAGAAAAAAAAGAAAAAAAAATTAAAGAAACAAAGATGAAGCTTCGTGTCGAAAAAAAATGACAGAGGAAGAATGAGGATTAAATGCGGTTCGGTGGCTTCGTGAAGTTTTTAATTACTCCTACAACTTTTAAGAAGAGCAGCGAAGATCAGACTTCACATTTTGCATCGAAGGTGAGTTGGCTCTCAAAACGCATAAGCTTCAAGTTATTAATTTTCATTGCTGTCAGACGATTTGCATTTTTGCTTCACGTAGATTTCGGAGAACATAGAATTGATTAAAACAGAATAAACTGAGACGGAAGGAAGAAAGGACGACGTAGCTGAGTAAAATTTGTATGACTGTAAAATGAAAAAATATTGTCCACCAATTTTCGCGATGAATACGAAGAGGGTATCGCGCGTCTTAATAACAGCACAAAAGATTGAGAGATTAAAATTTGCTGAAGGGGCATGTCCAATAAATTTGCAAGAGAATTTATGAGAAAGTGACTGCATGTGTTTGTTTTCCTCAAAATGAGAATGAATAACGTCCTTAAAAAACTTCCGAGAGCGTGTAACGAAGTAATAGAGTCAATTAATTAACCACGTGGAGTATCGATTGCATTTGTATCGTAAAATGTACCGTCTCTGTTTGTGGCCACGTGTAAAAGAATAAATGAAAAAACAACGAGACATTCGTGATGAAAGACAAAGTAAAATTTCGATGCGCATTTTTTGGAGTACACGATGAGTGTAAGAATTATTTGATGCAATGATAAAACGTGTAATTACCCGACAAAGACGTCTAAATTAATACGTAATTACGAAATGATATATACATGTATAGATAAATTGAAAATTATAATATTTCTAGAACTTGTAAATTCGTGAATCTTAGCGTGATGAAAAAAAAAAACATCACGTTAATCCTTGAACACCACAATATAGCAACTATACGATTTCACCACGTATGGGTCTGTGTGACCCAGATCTTTCTTTCGCTGAAATCTCTGAATTCGATAGTTTTAATGATCTTTTTTACAATCGAAACGTCAGACCTTAATGAATTATTATAATTAACGTTAATTTTTTGGATTTTGCAATATTGATAAAATATATATGTACATTTTGGACATTTTGAAAAATCATGTCTTCATATAGGTCTCCCAGACTCAGTGTGGCGTGAGTGAGGGCTAAACACTCATAAAGTTACTCATCGTCACAATTAATTAATTAAACGTTTTATTGTTTTTCGCTCGCGCGTGCGCGGAGGTTCGAAAACGGGTCCATAATCATTTCGCGTAAAAAACAAAGCAAAACATTGGAGGCAAAAAAAACTGGGTATAATTTTAAAAGAAATAAAAACTCTCCTTTATCGTTAAGAAACATTTTTGAAGTAAAATTATCTCGTCACTCAAAACAAGTTCAAATTGCTATACAATATGCCCACGTCGTTTGAAGTTTCGCGACTTAAAACTCTACAACAGGAGTCAGAAGGAAAATATTACGAATTAATTTGAAGTGGGAGTTTGGATAGATATGCAACCAGATTTAGGGTATGGATCAGTCACCCGGCCCGCTTCGGATTTTCGAAAGTAAAATTTTTTCACATCATTTTTCCAATCGGAATAAAAAAAGTTTAGCCCACGTAGAAAAAAAGCAAAAATGGGTTGAAATTTTTTTATTTCAATCGGACGAACGATGTAGAAAAATTTCCAATTGAAAATTTGCAGCTATCTCTCGGTATGCATCGGTTACATGAGTGCGACCCTTAATTGGAAAAATTGCGTTATGCCCAACAGGGCGAACGAGGGGACTCAGAACGATTCAAAACCAGGAAAATTATTCCGAGTTGCAGGCCCTTACCAACAAATGAATACATATTTGAGTTAGCTATTGAGGTTGCATCGTTATTTAGGATGTTGTTTTCAGAGGTGATTTTCCGGATAAACAAAATTTGAAACCGTTAAAGTTTCTTTTATTTATTTTTAAACGTATTCATTGATTTTTTAAAATCACGTACAAATTTTATAACAAAATAAAAAAATGTTATCTCATAGTTTTTGCAATTTAGTAAAACGTATTTTTAATTTGAGTCAGTGTTGCGAACGATGGTCCTAAAATCAGACGAAAATTTTTTTTCGATTGATCTTGATCGATTTTTTTGACGTTTTTCCCCTTCTACGGGTCGTACAAAAATAACAATTATTCCGACTTAATTCTGAAACCCTTGCTAAAAAACAGGCTATGGAAGATGTGCATCAAAATTCAATTCAATCGGGCTACCGGTTGGTGAGATTTCGTAGTCGCCAACTTCAAAAGCATATTTTTAAAAAAACCTCTCTAAAGTTGTTCATCGTTTTTTTTTATTGGTAACAAATTTGTACGTGTTCTCAAAGGATCAATAAATATGGGGACAATTTTTCAAAAGAAAACTCAAACAGTTTCGAATTTATTTTATCTAAAAAATCATCTTTGAAAACAGGATTATAAACAACGCATACACCCTTACAGAGCTTGGCGCACCTATCAGATTGGCAGAATAGGAAAACAAGCAAAATGAAAGGAACGTACGGTTTTGTTTGATAACAAAATTGTATAAAACAATAACAAATATATTTGCGGTCAGAATTGGATGTACAATAAGATGATTATAGTTGACTTTCTCTTTCACGAAAACATTGCAAACGTAAAGTAGGTTAAAATTGACTTTCACGTCGATGCTCCGGTTGAAACTCGAAACGTGCTTACGCAGCGTATACTTGGCCTCCTCGAAGACAGAGCAAATTACGAAATAATATTATAATACTATTTACTGACGTTCGCGAATCGCATGGGCTCTTGATTATTTTGATATCGATGTTGTATTAGATTGACTCGATTTATTTCGGTTTTTGAAGGAAAAAATTAACAAATTATCACTTATTTATTTACTGAGTTTTTACCGATCTTCGAAAATTTAATGACACGTCGTATCTCAGTGCGTCACTTAACGCGTCAGCAGTAATACTTGTTCGTGAAGGAATCAAAGATCCGTACTCGAGACGGTCTAGTAACGGCATAGCATAGACTCAAACTCAACGTATAATAGGCAGTACCTAGAGGATTTCCACGAAGCTCTCAAGTTCACAAAAAAACTGCACTGAGAAAAAGATTTTGACGACCAAAACAAATTCCGTTTTTTTCAACCTAAATATTTCGTTCTATACGAGCAACAAAATATTTTTGAGATAAGACAAAACAATTTGTGAATGCTGCAACAAGTTATTGGCCGAACCAATGAAACTTCGGCGTAGTCAATCTCAAATTAATGTTAATGCAACTAAATATCATTCAAATAAATTATTTCATTTATTCATCCTAACGATTGCCGTTCAGTCAATCTAATAATTGAGATTGAAATGAATATTTCATTAAAGTAACTAAAAAGTTGACTCATCTACAATAAATTTTCATGATTTAGTTAAATAAACTGAATCTTTTGCCATTCAATAAAAAAAAGTTTTTGGATTCACCATTTTTCGTCCAACAAAATCGGATTTAGTTCGATAAACATTTTTTTCTCAGTGCAAAATTATTAGGGATCAACATTCCGTGGGATCAGAAAACGTTGTTTGGGTTTAAGAATTGAAGAATTCGGCGATTCAGCAAAAAAAAGTCAGCAGCGCGAGTGAGTCGCACGTTTGTTACAAAAGTATTCGGTATTAAGAAATACAATGACCGAATTCTTAGTCGGCAAAATAGTTCGTTCGGGCATAACAATTGCAGGAATTAATTAATCTAGAAGAATTTGACGAAATGAAATTGGAAGAAAAGAAACGATTTTTACAGTGAAGGTTTCATCCATTACGAAACCATGAAAATTTTTATCCGGACAACTGCATAACGTGGATGCAATTGAACAAAAAATGGACTTTGAAGATATCCAATATGCCTCACGGAAACTATTCTGTTTTTCTATTAAATGTGCAATTCCACTGTGACAGTATTTTTCTTATAAAAACAAGTGCTCTCGAATCGATTATATTTCCGCTACATCGCGCGGATACAAGATTGCCTGGACCGAAAAATACAATACCGCGAGACGGAGGAGACGAGAAATACCTATTCAATTTCTCGTCGATAACTCGAAAAATGAAAAATCGTATCTCCGGATAATTTATTTGAGCGAATAAGCGGATTTAGGGCGACACGAAGATCCCAATCGAATGAAGAGCTTTGCGAGTTTTTATTCGTCGTTACCGTATATTTCACAGGATAAAAAAAATGATATGAAAATGACTAAAGACGTGTTGGGAAAAAAAATTTCGAATAAAAAAGTTTTTACAGTATGAACCAGTTTTTTTTTCTTTTATAACATTCATTCATAAGCATTGATATTTGATCACGTTACATTGCACTGCGTTACATCGCTAATTTGATTTGCTAAAACGCCTAAATATTTAAAAACTGATCGAAGTTACGGAAAAACAACAATGCGGTTTCCATCAAAGACTATTTTTTATGTCCATATTTATTTTGAATACTTTATCATTCTATTAATGTTAATTTCGTAAAAGATTCATTGGAATGAATGCTGCAACAGGATTCACCGGATTTATGAATAAACAAAAATAGTGGTGTTTATTTTTCATTGAAAAATGAACAAAGCTGCGGAAAATTCTTGCGATTAAAAATTTACGTTGGTAACGTACCTGAAGCGTTATGAATATGTAATAAAAATATCATGGAAACGAGGTGCTATTGTTTGAATGAAAAATAAATATGTAATGAGAAGACATGACGAAAATATTGGAATATTTATCCATCCATGTCTCGTAAATATTAAACTATAACTAATTTCGCTCGAGTATTTTTTCAAGAATTGTTTATTCGCTAATTAAGTTGTCGGATTAGTGATGATTATTGTTAAAACCCCCGATATAGAGACTTTAATTATTTTTATAAAAAAAAATCAAAGGAAAACGAGGAAAAAATCGGTGACACGAGAAGGATATCACTGAGAGAAATTTAACGACGAAGATCTATTGAAAATAAAATAAAGATTTTACGATTGTTCGAAATTTTTTTATTTTTCATTTATATCGAAGTTTCTATTTCAAAAATAAATATATAAATACATTATATTTGTAGGGTGGTGTATTTGAATTGTTCGAAATAGAGAGTATATTTCGTGTTAAAAGTTAAGTGAATGTCGAGCGATCTCTTTGACGGCATTGCCTCTATTATAAATAAATAACTTAAAAAAAAGTAGCAAAAAATCCTTTAAAGCATTAGGAAAATTTTAAGGCTCTCGTTTGCTACCGCGAACACGCGAATTATGGTCCGGGCTTTAAAAGTAGAATTTCGCTGAGAGACTACAGAGGAAATTATTCTGAATCATAATACCCCTCGAATTCTATGAAACTCAGGCTTGGTAAAACAAACTTTTACATACACAGAGACTCAAAAGTGTTATCCTTTTGAATTAAATATAATACTTGGAGGATCAACCGAAAAGCGCAATTTTCAATTTTTTTACAAATTTTTTATTCAAAAACAATTCCAAAACAAAATAAAATGATTCAATTAATGACCTTTCCATCATTCAGCTGCGACATACATTGATCCTCGTTGTTTTCGCAACTTTCAAGTTTAGGATAGATATTCAATTCATGGTAATATAATTACTTTTCTTATTTTTTTACCAATTATTCAATAAAACGTTTGATTACTTGTCATTTTTGAAAATAAATTCTTCATAAAATGTCGAAACTTTGTTTTCGGGCGATTTTTCACTTGGAATTATGTATGTTTGAGAATGTTGACCTCCCAATGTTATATTTTGGCGGAAAAAGATTCAAAAAGATTGCTCCGAGTCTACTATATTTATAATACACACACACACACACACACACGCGCGCGCGCGCGCACACTCAATGCATAGAAAGGTAAAAAATGGAATATTAAAGAATATTAAAAGAGAAAACAAATCTACTTCCACATATTCTAACCACTCAAACACGCAGCAAATTCTTAAGGTCCAATAACGCAGGGTGATCGTAAATTGATTTCCGATTCATTTGGAAACCGTGTAAATAATGAAAAATTTCATTTCGTACAATAAAGTCCGAATGGAAATATGTTTACGAGCGCACTCACACGAGACATGGGTCCAAAATCACACCTTTCAATCTGCTGGGATAGTTTTTAGTAACAAATATTATATATACGTAAATAGTTCATATATATACATGATGAAAATAGGTAAATAAATATTTATGAACAAAAATAGAACTATATCGCACTCAATAAAATGGTAATACGTTTAACAGAATGAAATATCATTATCATCGATTAAACGATCCATTAAAGGAAAAAAGATACAAAAAGTTGCATACCATATGGCCATTTTTCAACTCCAGAAACAGGCATTGATTTTATAATGTTTTTGTAATCATAGGGCACATATCGAAATGGCTGCACTCTCTTCGACCACGTTTCAAACAACAATTATCAATAATAAGTAAAATAAATATTCTACAACAGGAATAGAGGAAATGTACCATGCAAATATTAAACAAAAAATAACAATAAATTAAGTACCTAATGTAATAATGAATAAAAATATATACTGTAATATATTTTGGGTCACAAAAAGCTCATCAAATAATTTGTGTGAACCGATACCGATTTTTAGTCACGATTGCCGCTCAATTACCGAGCCAATTGTTATTGGTCGTTAAAAATGAATTCTCAGATAAATTCAACGAGAAAATGTGCGTGATTATTACGTCATAGGCGATCATAAGATTTTAATGTATCATATAAGAAATAATCAATACGAAAATTAATGAAATATGGGCATAAAATTATAAGTCTCCTGAATAAACGATCGAAATTTACTCACGTACAAAAAAGATCGAATTTATGGTTGAATCAATGAAAATAATGCAACATATTAACACAGAATGTAAAACGGTTTAGTTATGGAAACAATAAATGGCCCCCATATTCATTATTTTACGTACACGACTAACCTGTTTTGTGGTAAATGACTGTGAGGGATACGATAATCGAATATTGTGACCTATTTGTATCGCAATTACGACCGACATCGATGAAACAATACATATGTGTATTTTATGGTATATACATTCGTCATATACATATTATATGCCTATCAATAAACATTCTCTTTGATGAGACGATCATATAATAATGTGCACAATTCTTACTATCCTGCAAAACAAACAATCGTTATCCTATCATCACATTTCATAACATTCTGAAATCCCAATTCATAATCAAAAACATTCTAAAAAAAACTCTTAGACCATAGAAAAATTAGTCATAAAAAATAATATGTTTGTTCAAACACTTCATTGTTCATATTTATTTCAAAATATGGTTAAAAATTATGATACTTTTTGAAATGCAATCAAACATTCACTTAATAGATGCAAAACGTCGGACCACATGCAGTAAAGTTGAAAACTGATTCGACTCTCCAAACTATCAAGGCAAACAGACTTAAATGACCCAGTATCGATTCCTATGGATTTCCGGCGCTCGAAACAGCCAATTGTACCATTGGCCACTATTCAACTCCTTGGACAATAGCCAGAAACAGCTTCCCCATGTCATCCTAATCGCGTTAGAACAGCGAGTTTCGAAGCTAACCCCAACCTCAATTCAATCGCGTAATAATGATCTTCTGTAAAGGCTTCTTCCACAGGATATCCCAGGTTGAATGGTTAATACTGTGAATTCAAGTTCTGTATCGAATTTCGGAGTTGGTAATTCAGTGTACGATTTAAGTCAGAAAATTCTATTTCGAGTTGTTTTTTTTTTTTTTAATCAGTATAATTATTATCGAAGTTTGCGAATAGGTATTCGTTTTTGGCGTTCACTGCCAAAACGGATGGAAATAGAGCAAAAATATATAAGACCAATCTTGTAGAGTATAAAATTTTCTACAAAAAAGTCCTCGGCGACACTTTCTTGAGTAGTTTGATCCTGAAAGAAAATCGAAAAAATACTTGAACTTCAAAAACTATTGACTCATCGCGTTGAAAAATTTGATCAACGAACGATATTAAACTTTACAACTCGAGATAGCCTATACGTGTAGTCAATAAAATATGGTTATTTTATAACTAGAATATATTATTATAATTTACATTTACAAGCATGTGCGAGACCGGCTCTAGAGATCGTAATAATAGCGAGTTTTGTGAATCTCGATAAATTTGTAATCTCTTTGACACATTTATAGCTCAATTCGATACTAATACGTTTTATGAGATCCTTTTACATCTTTTTCGTCTTCCTTTCCAACAAGGATATTGTGTTGAAATAATAGAACGTTGCCAAATAGATGGTCAGTTTTTTCAATACATCCTATTGAAGAAGAAATTGTTCGTTCTAATAACTTTTTTATTAAGTTCTCGCAGAATGATAACGAAAACGTTTCATGCCTCAACTGGACTCCAAAAAGCTTGTTGTCCTGCAGAAGCATCAAGGAATACGAAATGGCCGGTTAATGTAGATTTCGTCGTCAAAAAATCCGAACTCGGGGCGTCGAGTTACACGGCTGTTTTGGAAAAAATATGAAATTCGATCTAAATGCAAATCGTGACGAAAATAGAGAGAAGAAGGAGAACAGTTGGAGGGTGAAGGGAGGAAGTTTTACGAGAAACCTGAAAACTTATTTCCCTTCCATTTGGAAACTTTTTTTCCTCAACGAGTACACGGACTCTTATTATCTGTACAAGGGATATATTTCTTTTTTCACTTCCATTTCTCTCATTTTCTTCTCGTTTCTTTAATCTCAAAGAAACCGATCGTCTGAGGACTCATATATCGAAATTCGAAATAATATTTTCCATAAAGAAATAAATAAAATGTAGACAACGTAGAACTATAGAGTCTAAATTAATTGATTTTTAGCCATATTTTTCTACCATACAAACTGAACAGGATTTTAAATAAATAACGTCTACGTCCAATTATTTAACCGGCAGCAATTAATTCTCCGAAAAAAAAACAGTACATTAGATCAATTGTTGATCTAATAAAAAATCGCATACCCAAATATAAAGGTATTAAGGGACATATAAAGGTATAAAGAGGCTGAAATTTCGTAAAAAATAATGTCACTGCATACAAACAGCTTCATTTAATAGTGTATACATTTTTTCAAGCACTTGACTCACGCTGAATTACACCTTAATCGAATTACGATTTGATTTCGTCTTGTGATCAGGGATTTAATGAATTCGAGAGAAGAAAAAAATGTGAGGTTATTGTGAATTGAGGCAGGTCTATTGGACATTACGTATACGTTGATTTTTTGAAGGGACCATGATGTGAGGCTCTATATTAAGGGGTTCTATTAAGAGGTCTCGGATTTCTTTATCCCTTCAAATCGAGTGATGTGGTCGCAGAGCTCACTCTCTTTTTTCTTTCTCTTTCTTTGGTCGAATACAGCGGGCATTTAGTCGACGTTTGACGAAACGTTTTTTCTTCCCATTCTTTTTATTTCGTCCTGAGTACACAGAATATATATAGCAGCGGTAATTTGAGCGAGGGCTTGTCACGCGACACGACAGAGCTCGACAATTTCGCGACACGCAGACGTTACTGGTGACCGATGTGGAATGGAAAAAAGGGGTTTTAGAAGAGTAACAAGGGGCAAGGGGATAAAAACGGCGACTATGACGATGGAGTTGCACCGCTCATGGTGTAATCCAACGCTGAAGGGCCTTTAATTGTTGGCTGTGAGTGGCTCTCCCGTGTTGTGACAGGGAATCCATTCTTCTTTCGTACCAGCACTACAATTTGGGTAAGTAACTAGTAGCCTTCTTTATTCTATAATAAAAACTTCATATTGCTATTTTGAACGTCTTATTTTTGTCTTATGTTAGGATCAGTAAGAAATAAGTCGACAAAAAAAATATAGTTTTAATCAATACGTAGCCTTAGGCAAATGACATTTTTATTTAAAAATACCTTAATCGCGAATTTTTATTTAAAAATATAGTTGTACTAAAAAAATACTCATTACTAATTTTTTTCATCTTAGTTTTTATTTTATATAGTAATTGATAAAACGATATCGAGCCAACGATGAATATTTATTAAATATTCAGACTTAGTAAAATTGAAATCAATTTTTTGGATGGTAAAAGACATTCAAAAAAAAATACGTATGACTATTATTCGACTTATTTTTATTTTATTTGAGGATTACTAGTGAGACGAGAGAAAAAAACTAACAAACTATTTCACGAATAGACAGTATCAAAAGAATTCATTGAAATTGTGTACTTACAAAAATTTGTCAACTTAGGATTGAACTGGCGGGTAGTATAATTAATTTTTGTTGTTATATTCAGTGTCAAATAAATGGAAATAGAATTTATTGACTCATTCTTTGACTCATGGGAGATGAAAAAAATTGAAAAACATAAAGATACCCACATGTGTATGAGTATTTACTCCCCGGCGAAATTTCTTTTCTTTTTCGAGAAATCGCCCATAAATACTGGAGATTGAATAAGTTGGGGTCTTGGATGTGTATTTTTTTTGTTGTTCTCAAATCCAAGGGTCGTTAAGCGTTACGAGGTCGTAACTACGTATCGCGTGACGTGCACAGAAGTAACTGTCTAAAGGGGAACTCGGAAAATTTTCAAGAGCTCAAGCTTTGACTTGGCCGAGTCTCGGAATATTATTGCTTAACCTGGCGAATGGTCGAGGCCGGAATTATTTTCTTACAACTTGAGCGTCCAAAAATCAATGTTCACAACACGAGGACTATTGTTCCACTTACCAAGAATATGGGCTCATCCCCTTTAATCCTTAAATCAGAGCCATCTGACATAAGAGAAAAAAAGAGTACATCAAGAACCGCGACAGCGGCTCGTCTGAAAGCTTATACTGAAAGAGACACTTCGACAAAAATAGCATAAAAATGATTCAACAATGAACAAATTAAATCCTCGAAGAAAACCGTTCTGCTTTATTATATATATGATGTTCTGCAATTTTTAGACATATTCGGAACCATGTGACTGTACAAAAAAACAACCTATAGTTTTAAAGTTAGAATAGTAATCAAGAATTAACTTTCAAAATATGAATTTATAATATTATATACATTACTGTAATTTGGAAATTAATTAACACAAATTTTGAATGAATACCAAAAATTATATTCGGAAATAGCTACGAGCCTCGGAACCACCGAAATAAAAAATTTCGAGCTATAAAAGTCAACGATCATACTTGATAAGTTTCAACATAAGGTACTCAATATGTTATAAGGATAAAATGATATTTTTTTTATCGATGTAATGCAGAAAATAATAACAAAGTACCGACGCGTGTGTATAAATGGTTGTAAAGTAGGGAGATTGCGAGTCATTAATTTAATGTCAGAAAGGGAGATTTAATCGCAATGAAAAGTTAAGTATCGTAGTATCGATAGAATTCACCGGCAGGGTACTCTTAAAAATGCTTTCTATAGTCGAAGGCGTGGATTGTAAGTGCAATTCACATGAATATGATCCGGCTGGAGGGAGATCCTATCGGTATTGGGTGTTGCATTACCGTGGCTCATTTTATCCTGCTGGCCCATTTTGTCACGAGCTACGTTTTACCCTTGATAAAAAAATGCTTCGAAACGATTCAAGTCCAGGCACTTACGGATTTGATTACAGCCCTGCAGTTCTTTACACGAGCTTATAAAGTCATTAGACTGCGTTTATTTTTATTTTATTATGACAGAATAGAACTAAGACTCATTATTTGAGCATACGAATTTATTGACGCCCATAGTGGTATCTGGACCAGTATTGCGGAATTACCGCCATTTTAGGAATCGGTCAAATGACCAAAAAAAGCCGGTCGTTGACGGTCATTGTTGGTCATTTTTTGAAAGTCTATTTCCTCTAATACAAAATGACAGTTATTTCAGCTACGCTCACATCATGATCAAATATGACGGATTAACTCGATGTAGTGGCGAAATGACGGTTATTTTTTTTTTAGGTCACGGGTCAACATAAGCGAGTCAAACATTACGTATTGAAAATCATTTTATTTTTGCTATCCACCGATCACATATGTATTTTTAAACGTATTTTGTTTGCACAGGTATTTTAAATAATTTTTTTGTTCAAACATTTTGAATATTTTGTGCTTCGAGAAAAGCGATCGCAGCGCCAAGCGCCCGAATCTGGCCCGTCACAAAATCGGTCTTTTTTTAACCGGTCATTTGACGTGTCTATGATGGCCGTAATACGGTCAAACGACCAACCGTGTGACCACTTCGCATCACTAATCTGGACCATTTTTTTCGAAAATGCTTGAATCAAAAACTGTTTTATAATCACTCAGTTAATAAATCTGATAATCAACTTAACCATGTGTAATTCTTTCACATTTTTTTCAATTCTCCGAGGTCACACGTCATTAATACTTTCGGTCCAATTAAGTGCAAAAAATATGGATTATACATAAAAAGTTTCAGAGCACGGACCAACCGCATCAACATACGAAATCTAATAATAAAATGGTCAAAAATAACATTGACTATGTAAATTTCAAAGAAACGAACTTGTTTACTAAAAAACTTTGGAGTCGAGTAGACCCCGCGTGACCAGGAAGGGTTAAATAATATAAGAAAATTGAATTGAAATACCCTACTGAATGAAATTAGAGTAAAACGTACGATTTATACGAAAATTGGTCAATAAATTTATTTTTCAAATCGATATAAAACGAAAAAAAAATTGGTATCCAGTATTGTATAGATGGTTTTGTTATTCACTTTCTTGTAGTACATAATGATTTTTTCTCGTGGCATAATTTGATACACAAGGCCTATAATGTATGAACACTCATGTGAATATGATTTATCATAAAATCTTGCATCTGCCAAAGATCGACTGTTGCTTCGTTGGTGTAATGTGAGAGAGCATCGAAAACTTATTGTACCTCATTTTCGAATAATAATGATGAGAGAGAGGGGGTTAAACTCATGTCAAATCGAATTACTGCTCAGTTCAATATAGGCTCGTGGCCTGGGTCTTTGCTAAAGGGTAGTTATCCCTTGCATCTTTAGGCCCTATTTTAATAGACGTGAGATAAATATATTTTTTATACATAAATGATCATTGGAAAAATTACGAAATTATTGGGACATTGAAAATCATTTTGGCATAAATTTGTACATTGTTTGATTATTGCATTTTTAATTTAATACTCTACCACAGAATTACAAGAATAACAATCAACATAAACATTACAAATGTATCGTTAAAAAATGAAAAGTTTATAAAATAAAAAATTATTTTAATATGTTTGTTCTTGTGTTGAATAAACGAAAATATCATGTTATAAGTTTTTCGAGTGAAATGTTTCCAAAGTGACAGTTATTGATGCAAACTAGAAATGTTTGAGCTAACAATGGCCGCCAGCGAACGTTACATGTACCGTGTTCTAGATGTGATATAATTCGTTTTGGGGCAACAATGGAGTGTTGCGGTCTTAAGCCAAACCCATAAGACACAACTTGATGCACGAAAGAGCCATTTCTCGTTCATACAAATCCGGTTTGCTTAAAATCTCTCAACACTCTCACACACCGAACTAGACGAGGATCATTCCCGAAGGGGCGTGGTGAACTTGACACAAATCGTCTTTCGATGTATGCTCGAGTGGATTAGAATAGAAAGGGTTTCGAGTAAGGGACACGCATACATTTTTTTTTCGTGCCGTACGTGTCAGACATGGACGATCGAAATTGATGATGAAAGATATTCGAGAACTTGAAGAAATTAATATAATCGCTATGAAAAATACCAGTTCCGGCAAATTAATTTAAAAAATACGTGTTAGTTATTATGTTGATAAATAATTTCATAGTTTATTATTTGTATTCTCGATTATTTGGAAAAATTAGTTATTTTTAAAAATACAGTTAAATATTTCTGACGTTATAATTTATACGTTTTTTTTCTTTTATTTTACAAACACAGTGCCTGATCATTCGAAAATTTAAACAAAAGTAATGCGGAGAATCCACTCTCGAACCAATCGAATATTTTTGTTTATGTTTTTTGTATTTTTTGTTTCATATTTGAAACTGATAATATCGCACAAAATACGGTTCACATGTGTGATTTAATGTAATTTTGCTTGTGATTAGACGAATTTCGAACGTCGAGAGTTTACTAATTTCGTAGATAAGCCCATTTATTGTGATTAGTGGATGTCGGCATTAAACCTGTGTTCAATCTCAGTGAACAGAAACTTGATCCTCGACTGGCTTATTCAAGAGCATTTCGAGGGTTGGCCACTCTGCGTGCTTACATCACTCTCCATCTTTCTCTCTCTCTCTCTCTCTCTCTCTCTCTCTCTCTCTCTCTCACTCTCTCTTCATGCAAATTTTAGTTCATCCAAAGCAGACAATTCCTTACCGAGTTTGGATTAGCCTCGTACTTAATTAATAACACTTCATGAAGCATAATTCCTTTAACTTATTTTTTCATTGCTCATTAATGTGCAAGGCGTTTTTGGTTTTGAAAAAAATTGTGGTTCCTCATAAGTATACGATTTACGATGGACAATTGCCATGACATTTTATTTTGTTCTTATAATTTGTACGTACGGAAAAAAAATCCATTTATGTTTACTTAAAATATCTACGCAAATGACAATGTTGCATATACACATTTTTGCAGGACAATGTCGGGAGTTTTATTAAACGATTTAAAAAAAGGAAGAGGTTCTCAATGCGACCGGTTTCTTTTATTTTTTATTTATGTATATGCATGACTTTTTATAAAATTCATCGATTTAGATGAATCTTCTTTTGTTTCAAAGAGGGAACTCTCGAGATGTTCCCATATTACTTCTGTGACGATCTAATGATAAATTCAATATTTTTATAAACGGTTTAGGTCTGACTAGAATTTTTTTTGTTTCTTTTCCTAAACAATGCAAAACTCTAATATATTATTAACCAAATCATTTCGTATATTAAAAAGTATATTTTTAAGAGCATGACATTTAATTGAAAATCGAAATATAATAAACTTTTTAACAAAAACAAAATCGACTTCAAATAAATTTTTCAACAAAAAAAAGACTTTAAAAATGATAAAAACCGAAATTTTTAACTAAGAATTGTTACGCATACAAATTGACAATTGAAGTTAGGGTTTCTGTTTAATTGTTTGGCACCGACTTCAAATTTTTTTAATATACCAATGATTCCGCAGTATTGGCTTTTGATTTTTTTTTTACTTTTTGGAGTTTTTAAAAGTCAGTTTTTTTGTGTGTCAAAAAGTTTATTATTCAAAGGAAAACATTAAAAACTCGAAACTGAAAAATTCAATAGAATTCGAATCCTTTTTTAATGTGTTCTAGTATGGCAATTTACAAACTAATTATTTTGTACTCATTGTCCGTATCAAAGTTGAAGAAATCAGAACTTAAAACTTTGAAGTTGAAGAAACAAAAGTTGAAGAAATCAGAATAGCCTCGTTTATATGATTGTTCGCGTGCTTCGCTTTATAAAGTTTCTTTGGAATCCTAGCAATGCTGCATGCTTGTATCAGTGTAGGATCAGTAACACCAAACGGATATTATATCATTGCAATAGATCTACCGGAAATGACAGTTTTCAGAAAAACAACGGGTAAGTCAAAGTAAGTAACTAAAAATATGTATAATTGATTATATATTATTCCATTTGCTATAGTCCGAAATATTCCGAAATATTTTTAAATTTAGGGTTTATCATCCACGATCTAGCGAGCGGACGTGCATAATGAACATTTTTCTGAAGTGAATAAAATTGACAAGCGTACAGAATATTTGTAAGAAACCATTTATTAAAACCTGATTTTTTCTACGAAACTATCAAATTTTGTTGATTTTCATCTCATAAGTTGAATCATTAGTTGCTAAAATGTTTAGACCATTAGACAATGAATAATTAACTTTCTTAACTAAATAATAGACCATTTTTTAGCAGTTGTATATTTGCTAACATTTGAGATGCCTAAAAGTCATTCAAGAAACAACAGGGTTCGTTTGCACTTACACTAACACAAACTGTCGAGGAATAAATTCATCCCTCGAGTCTAATATCGATTTCCGTGTGGTCGTGCAGTGACTCGAGAGTGATAATACCACACCAAAAGCCAGATAAGCCTCGCGTAAATTCCGTGCGACCTTTCAGAAGTGAGCTTTAAATGTATGGTTGAAGATATCAGCAAAATGTGATGATACGAGGGGATTATCATCAAAGAACACACGTAGCGAGGTCAAGATTCAGTGATTGAAGGATTCGTGATGAAACCGTGAGCCTAATAACGTCAAACTTTTAACTTGAGAATATGAAAACTTTGCGCATAAATTAGAGAGTATATTTTTTGTTCTCAAGTCCCAAATTTACAAAAAAAAACAAAAATTCACTGACGATGATATCTCAGTTCTCCAACAATCGCCACTTTCAAATGCGACACTTGCCAGACGTCTTTCGTGTGACTCTCATATAAAGAAAATATACATTTGCTAATAGTCATCGGAGGGGATTTTCTCCCATAAGGGCTTCCACGAAAGAAGATAACTTCATCAGGAAATTTAATTAATTTCCGAATTGGTGAAGAAGCCCCTGCGGAAAACGTAATCTTGCATTGTCTCCTCTTGTTCGTTAAATGATCTACTGGAAACCATATATGAATACAGGAACAAGAATAATTCTCTCTATTGCTGTTGCTATTAACAAATACACTTTTGACAATTTGACTATCAAGCATACGTGACTCTTCAGTCCAATTATTGATGAATGCATCCCGAACACGTAGAACTTTGTTGGCATCTCGTTCGGCTTTGTCGCAAAATCATTGTACCAAATTAGTTGCTTGTTATGGAGATAATGAATGCTGTGGTTTGTGGATTATCTGAAATCATAACAAATTGAGGTAATTCAAAGAAAGAGAGAAATAAAAAGGGAGAGAGTGATGAGGGAGAGAAGGTAGAGAATCATATAGGGATTGCATGTTTGAATGAAAATCCATGTGTATGGGGCATAATGGCGATTGACACGTGCGGCAAAATAGTATGGGCGACTCTATTCTCTGTACTCCTTTTCTCCACACATCCCCAACACGTTTTCTCGTCATACTGGTGCGAGAGAGCGCTAACACACTCCTGAACATGTTTGTTGAAGTCTCACAGCTCGATAGTACTCAACGAATATATTTGTTGGTTCTATATGCAGGAAAAAGTGAGGATAGAATCGCTAAAACGTACACTGTTTGCTATGTGGTTTACCAGAAAGTGTTTCCTTTTCACGAGGGAAAGAAAGATAATAAGAGACATACGAGATTTGTCCTTTAGCTTTTGGTGTTCGGAACTTGCACGTGGAACCTTTCACTGCAAGTAACTGACAATATGAGAGTTATTCAAGTAAAATAAGGCTATCTCCGCTTGGTGAGATCGATCAGGGGTCAGATGACCAATCATTTAAAGAGCTTTAGCTTTACTACTGCAGGAGAAAAATTAATTAGCGATATCTCCTGAAGACAAAAGTAATTAGGTTTGATTCGATAATTCTACCGATTTAAGAAAGATATGGATAGAGGCAAAAGAAATAGTAGAGCAAAAGATTATTGGAATCTCAGAGACAACGGATGGCATTTCAGAGTTAGGAATGAGAAGTATTAAAAGAAATTAAAGGTCACTTCAATCGGAAGCTCATTATTTTATATTTTCATTTTCTGTCTCGAGTATCCATCTGTCATATTTTATGTTCTGCTTCGACATGATGGCGATGAAGAATATACGTAGATTTGTAAACATCACGTGAAGCGAACGAGGCGAGTAAGAAGTTGGGGCAAAGTTTATTGGAGTCGTCGGCAAAGCATTAGGGTGGGTCGAGTCATTAATAAGAATAGACCACGCGTCGCTTCGTCTTTCGATGGCGTGTGCTTCCAAATGTTCACATTAGCCATATATATACATTTGTGTATATAAAGTTCAAGGTCCAAAGGAAAAAAAACATCCATACAACGCTCACAAAGAATACTTTCCTTCTTCCTTTTTGTAAGACATATGCGCGCCTCTAAAAGTATTCACGGTGATCGCACATACGTGTCAATGATGGCGCGTGTTTGGTCATTCGGAAGGCCTAGCAAAGGAAGAGAGTGTTGAGGCTAAAAGGAAGGCTAATAAAAAAATACTGCGAACGATTGTTGACCATTGAGACGATGGATATCGTCGAGAATGACAATAATATGGAGTATCTTGGCGAAGAAGTAGAACTGAAAAAAGAAGCATATAGACGAGAAAAGGTGAGAAATAAGGTGGATGGCGAAATAGAAAAAAATGGCTGAGGAGAATGAGACCACGAAGGCGAAGGAATTTTTTAGTCTTGACCCTCGGTCATGCCAATACTTGAAGCATAATAATACTATAAAAAAAGTAAAGTCCAGTAGCTATACATAATGGAGAGTCCATATAGTAGAAAAAAGAATGAAAGAATGAGAAATGTAGACTCGTGTGGCGAAGTTAAGCCAGTTCAACTTCCTTCAATCCTCGAATCGAAGTTGTCTTTCTCTCTTTTTCTTTTCTTATTGAGAACCGATGTCTTGGAAAATTACCAGGTTACTTATCCGACAAGGGCTTCGCGTCTCAGTCATCCCATCATCAAACATTTTTCTTCTTCTCTCTATTTTTCTACATCCCCTCAATAAGGATTCAACGAAGGTCATGGATGAATAAAAGGGAATCTTGTTATATGATGCTAATAAAACAATGATAAAATCAACACCTGCAGCCGACATCTGTAGCTTTTATTGTGCCTCAAAATTATGGGCGCGTGGATTTCCTCACCAGAATTAATGCTGTTTAAACGAAACGTAGTTAATTGTAATGATTGTTTTAGGCTTGAATGCCTAGCGTCGAACGTCTTCACTCTTTGAATTGACATTCGTTTGTAACGGTTTTTCCGAAGCGTAAAATACGTTCGATGGTTTTCAAATGTCAACACAAAGGTTTCGTCACATCCAGATGATTTGATTCCCAATAGACGAATATAAATATATAAATATATGTAGTCCTATTTATTTGATCCCACTGCTGGAATATTTCCTTACACGCGTGGCTCACACACTGTCCAGTTTATACGGTTAGTGTACATCGCAATATCGAATTATACGCATCGATGATCTAGCGTCGACAATATGCTACTTGTTTACTGAAACGGTCCTCCCTCGCTGACTAAAGCGGGTAAATAGCCATTCGGAATATAACGAGATGAATCCTCGATGATGCAACGAGGGGGAAAAGCGAGAGAGAGAGATTTTTGTGCGCCTCAACCACGAATCATCCCACGGGACAAGCCACTTGAAACGTCACGCGAACGCATTATCATAATGAACTTCATCATGATAACAATGAACCATGTAGCCATAGCCGTTGACCATTTAACCGGAAATAAACCTCGGTGTGTGAAATGCTGCAATTTATTTTTCGAACAACTTGACTACTCATTTTTATTCTATGAAAAATAACGCATAAATTCATTCAAGAATCATACAAGACATCCCTATGGGAAGAGAATCGATTCCGGAATATATAATATAGCGTCCAGCCGGAGAGATTGTTTTTCGAATGCGTATAAGAAATTTGTTGAAATAAACTTATAAAAAATATTATCTGTAAATGAATATTATAAAAATGAAGTGGTTAAATTTTGTAATTTCATAGTATGTTTATAGATATTCATTAACTATTTTGTCATGAATACATTTTTCCATGCATACCATGAAGCGAAGAACGTCCCAAATGTCCTAGTAGCAATCCCAAATTCATCCTCAAATTAAAATACACAAACATAATGCGTATTCGTCGCTTTGACAATGTGAGAAACTCCTCGAAAGAAAAGAGAATCTATCATGCCAACTGTTACGTATCTTTTTCTGTATAAGTAACTCTGCTGCACCCCCGTTGGATGACTCCGCGAAAAAAAACTGAAAAAGTTGCGTGGTCATTAATACGAATTTGTCCAATGTTATTGATGACGATTTCATTTCCGGTGAAGCAGGCTTTTGCTTTGCATTTATTATATAAAGCCATATCGCCTTGCCGATGGTCTTTCTTTATTATAGATTCTGTAATGCATACAAATATCTATATATAAAAATACACATTCATATAACGTACATATGCGAAGAGAGTCATCGATGATTATAAAGATTGATCTTGTTCTGTTTTTTTTTCTAATGATCTCCAAAGACCTTTCCCGCGCGTTCCATGTAAACAAATTTTTTCTCTCTCGATGCACCATCGATGGATCGAAATAGGCATACAGGGGTAAGTTTTTTCTGTTCTTCTCGAGTGGCTTTGTGCATCGAGAGCGAGAATTCAGTCCGCGTTATTTTTCTCAACCATTCGAATATAGATCGAACTATCTGACCTTTCTTTCTACCTTTTCCCTGTTTTTCATTTTTCCTCTCGCATCATGGTTACGATACTTCGCTACTCTTTTTTCCGTCCCTCGCTTCGATCCGATAACAAAGAGTTGGCGTTGTCTGCAGATCTGATCATGTTTCCAACCCATAGAAAATGTTATCGCCTCGAAGACCCACATTCACCTTCGTTTTTTTTTTTTACATCCCGAAAGATTCTTGAGATTGTTGTTGTCATCCTTGTCAGCATTCCCAAACACCGTTCTTACACAATGACAAAAAGCGAGTGCTTCACGATTTTTTGCGCAGTCACATACAAAGAATTGCTCCTTTTTATATGTCGAGTTAAAAAAAGAGTCCGGGGCAGTAAAAATATCAAATACCATCTTACTGGACAATTATTAGGATTAATGATTGCTCACAAACAGATGAAAAATGAATTTGACGTTCATATTCCGGGCAAAAAAGAGTATAATACACTGCAATTTGAAAAAAAATCGTAGCATATGTAAAATTTTCAGTAAAGTATATAATTTCAACTTATACTATTTTTATTTTTTATTATGATGCTTAGTAAGCATTGAAATTTTCATTGAAACTGCTGCGTGGTTTGCCTAATTTTTTTTTCTATCAATATTGATTCGTTGATGAAGCGGCATATTGAATTCAGACTATTTCTAGCCTTATTTGCGAAATATTGTAATACGGTACATAAAAATCCATTATCATTAGTGAATTAGTGGAAACTCATGTTTGAGAAAGTTTTTTTTTTACGCCAAGAATGGAATTTTATTTTACTTCCATTAAAGTTTAAGTCTGTGTTCTAGTTCAGAGGGTCAAAAAAGGTACATTTCAGGAATTTTTTTTAAGTAAAAGAAAAGAAACAATCACTCTTTCTGAATTTGAATTATCCATCAATAATACATACAAATAATTAAATCGAAATAAAATGAAGAAATGATGGACTTAAAACGCCTCCCCGTTGGAAGTTCAAATTGGCGGAAAAAGTGGAGCTCGTAATTCTTACCTGAAACAAAAAAGCCGAAAATATTTTCAATTTAGACACTTTTTCATAGTTGCTGCATTAAGGAGAGTTCAGAAAACAGTGTAAAGCCGTAAAAATTTACGTGCTTGAACAAAAAAGCGATGATTTTGAATTAAAACTTTATCAGTTTGTATGCCATAAATATTGTTTAAAATAAAGATTTTAACAATTTTCTTAGTTCATTCAACTTTACCTGATGGTTATAGCATTGGATAGCAAAACTTTAACCGTCAGATAAAATTTACCGGGAGGTGGAAAAACCGGGCCTTAGGGTGATTGACAATATTCTAGAGAATAAGCCTTGGTTTAAATCCATAGGTCAAAAAGTTTTTTTTTCAGTATTTCCCACCAAATTGTAAAAATCACAAAAATGGTATTTCGAGAAAACTCGGTTTAAAATTTGTCACGTTTATACATACCCGTGCGGTATTCTCCTGCTCTCGGCTCTATAACTTCCAAAATACGTTGTAATAGTCTTGAACATTTTGTATGCTTTGATACTTGAACTATCAATTAGAGCAAAAAAAATCAATTCCTTTGACACTCTAAACTAGAACACCGCCTTAAAAAAAGTTTATAAATAATTTTAAAAATTCCATACTGTCTTTTGGTGTCCTTATTTCACACGGGCATTTTTCAAATACATTTATTTTAATGTATAAATAGGATTACGATGCCAAGTGTTGATCATGTCAGGATTCTTCGCAAGGGACTGAGCATAATTCGTGTTTGCTGATAAATTATCCTACGGTTGACGCTGATAATCATTTCAAAGGACAAGATATATTTTATATATGTATTTTCGGGAGGGTATAACCGATGCCAGTTCAAGTGGGGTATAATAGTTAGCGGTATCTAATAACCTCGTCCATATATGTGTATACATACTATTTAAGGATGTATATGTAACGCGGGTTAACGTTTGTGCCAACGTAGCGTGTAACTGGGTCCAGAAACCCGTGACGAAACGTCCAGTAACGCACGTGTTCTCTGCAACACAAGTACATAGCGTTATCTCTCTCATATAGAGGGTGATATTCTACCCTGCTCCAGATTCATTGGCGTAATTTGGTTGAACTAGTAAAAAAAACAAACATATTTGACGTATTTCATCGGTTTTTCCCCATCACGAAAGAATTTTGGTGCAATATCGACGGGCAATGAAATCAGGTATCAGAAAAATACTAGAAGGGGGTGTGGATATAAAATGTGCGGATATATTGGAAAAATTTAGGGTTCAAAAACGCGAAAAATGACAATTTATTTCGTGGAAATGTATTTACGTCAATCAGCCCTTATCGTTTTCCATCATTCCTTA
Source organism: Rhimphoctona megacephalus (assembly GCA_963989365.1). Lineage (NCBI taxonomy): Eukaryota > Metazoa > Arthropoda > Insecta > Hymenoptera > Ichneumonidae > Rhimphoctona > Rhimphoctona megacephalus. The sequence goes on along the minus strand of OZ022421.1, from coordinate 14,309,775 downwards.
AACTATTAATTTCATTTGTTATTCAGTTTATTTTTCCATCTGTAATAATTTTGTTTTAAGGTTTCTATTCGTATGAATGGATAACCTTCTATCGATAAATGCACGAGGTTATAATTTATTTTTGCATCACCTTCAATGAAGCCTTGGACAAAAATACACGTTTTTATCGTATACCATACATCGAGGTTGATTCATTTTCGCGGGTATTCTATTTGTAATTTATATGTGTATAAAAATAGATATGTATATAGTGTATGAATGTGATTTGAAATTTCAAATTGCGACGCCGCTGGCTCATCGCTGCGCCATGAATTCCCGATGTCGTACACTCTCGCTTTTTAATTCGATAGTGAGGGGATCGAGGATGTGTGTCTCTCGTACGAGTTCCAAGGGGGTGCAAAACACCCCCTCTCCCTAGCATATAACACATATATTTGTTTTGCCTCCCCAAACGCGAGTACCCGACATCAATGAGCCAAAGATTTTCGTATAGGGCGGGGAAAACGGACGAGCGAGTTTCTCGGCTATGAAATAATGACACGCAGGTGTTCTCCGAAGCCATCTCGAAACGCGGACATGAATGAATGGTCCCTGTAACGAATTGAAATGTAGTTGGGCGTTTGATTAAAAATTCCTATTTTTTTATTCGCAACCATTGACGAGTTTTACATTTCGTCATTGTCTCCTCGTTTATCAAAGTTACGATAGAACGATTTGATTATTCAATAATTAGCATTATTGAAGAGTTGCTTGGTAATGTTATGATTAATATCGTGTCTGATGTAATTATTTATAACAACTTTTCTTGGACTGTTATACTCTTAGGATTTCAAGAAACTTACGGTCAATAAAGGTGCTATAGCACCTCCACTCCTCATCCCTTTACTCCAAAATAACTCTATCCTTAACTATCTCTATTCCAAAGTAATTTGTTTATCTCTACTCTTAAACATGTCTACTTTTGTATCAGCTCTAATCTTAAAGATCTCTTCTCATCGTAAGGCATGCTCTAAAATATTACGACTCCGAAACATGCTACTCTAAAATATTACGACTCTAATCTTACTATTATAGAGTAGTAAAATAACTTCAAACATTCCTATTCTAAAATATGGCTATTAGATATACCAACGTATAACTTGTCTAATATTACTACTGTAGATTTTGTAGCGATATTAAATTCGGTACTCCAAAATATAACGACTCTAATATTATTATTCCAGAGCAGTGATTTTTTGGGACGGACATATGTCGGAGTAGTAATATCCCGGAGTATATCTTTCTTTAATAAAAAATATTTATAGAGAGATTCGTACAAATTTCCAATAAATTGAAATTGCAAAATGATTAATTACTTGATGACTCATTAATCTAATACGTGATTCTTCACTATTTCATAGCATCTGATATTATAATTGTGGCAATTTTTTAAAGTGTTTTTTTTTACGAATGGGAGAGAATACCGCAGAAAATTGGCATAATTTAATAATACATTACATAATTATTCACTTGAATAATGTACGAAATATTAATTATGAATTGTGTACTTTATTTTCATTCTGCGTTAATTGCTTATTTAATTTTTCTGTGCAATTGTAAATTATTCTGTCAATTTTGCAAAATTGACAAATTCACACTCATTTCCACCCATAATTATGGTCTGACGTTATTTATTTGCCACCCCTAAAGCTGATCAATCTTTTTACGTTTCAAGCAGTTTCGAGGCGGAACTCTCATCTTATCAATGGATTTTTCGATGACTCTCGGAAGAACGACGTTATAGCTTACCAGAGGTGTATTTGGGGCAAACTTCTATTCCCATTTGTCGGGTCTGGGTCATCAATAACGTAAGAAAGGGGTGTTCTCGAGGTTGAAACGACGAGAGGTGTCGCTCTTCGACAACGACATCTCCACCCAGTCTCTCTCACTTGATCGTACTTTCATCATGAGCCAGGATCGAGATCCATTGTCAAGACTTATGAATACTCGAGAGTATAAATATATGTACATAAAAAAAACGTCCGCAGATCGTTGTTGAAATTATGATGTATCGGAACTCTTCAACTCTTCGCAGATGTTACAGAGCATCCCTCATTTTTTTATTTGCCTACTCAATTATGATGGCGGTAATCCCATAAAATTGATCTTTTTCTGTCAATCGACATTAAAAAAACATGTCAATAAACTCGTTGAACAAACGATCGATGAGTTACGCTACTTTGTAGTGAACATCAGAAACGAAAAGATTGATCTGGCATTAAAGATTCCAAGTATTTTCGAAGCAGCTCCTCAGAGTGAAAAGACACATGTAATTGTTGTTTTGCCGACAGATATAAGTTTTATTTATAAATTTCTTGAATTCTTTTCAGTGCAGGATGCTAAAGGGTCACAGTGGAAATTCGATAGGATATTCTCACCCCAATGAAATGTCTCGAGGGTGAGAAATGCTAACGAGCGTTGCAACCAAAATTGTCTTGGCAGAGAACAATGAAGTTTTGCTACGTAACGACCAGAGAAACGGTGGATCACGGTGTCGACGTTGTGCCTTGGGATATTACCCACGGGGGTGAGAATGGTCTCAAAGGGGGAGGGGATGCAAGATTAATGCTCTCGGTCATTGGGATCGCAACTTTTGGCCCATGAACGCGTTTGCATTATAATTATTCTGAATGTACGAAAGGTATGCATGAAATAATGAGCGCATTACGATGACGATGCAAATTATATTTATTTCTATTACTATAATAGTTGTGTGCACTGCGTGGTATCGAATATTAAATTCGATAACAATTATATGGGCCTCAAGAGCAAGGGGATGATTTTTCATTTCTTTCTCCAGTACTCTCATTTTTCATCAAACAAAATTATTCGACAATTCTTATTGAATTTACACCCTGTGGCGATAAATAGAGACTTTCATCAATATCAAATTAAACGTACATTGTGTATATTTTTCTGAGTTTGCAAACTATTTGAAAAAATAAACAATCTGAACAATTAAATTAACGGGACAGACCTAGTTAGAATTTTCGAAAAATCGATTTTTTTTTATTTCATTTTCAAAAAGTAGAATCTCTTACGAATATTTTCCGCCCAGGTAAATGTAAATCGGACCATTATTCGCCGAAATACAAGACTTTGTAGCACGTCGTGTCTGAGCCATAGGTAAGCAGGTAGCGGACTTGAAGTGCGTTTTTCTCGAAACCATGTTTTTGAAGTCGGTGATCACTGTAGCTCGAGAACGGCTTTACCGATCGGGTTGAAATTTATATCACTTCTTCTATACATGGTAGTCCTCCATACGAACGAAGGATTTTTTTTTTGGATAATTATTTTTATTTTTAATAGCAAAAAATGGAACTGATATTTTGGTCAAAAAAACACTTTTGACTTTTAACGGCCGCCATTTTGTGAAAAATGGAAATTTTTCAAAACCCTTCGTTCAACTGGAGCATTATATCATTAACTAAAAATCCCCTCCGTTTTTTTTGTTTCAGATGAGCCGTTGCAGCGTGAGCTTGATCACCGCAAACCGTGTTTTTTTTTGCAGCGTCCTCGGCAATTGACGGTCACCAGCTTATTTCGATATGTATTGCGTTGAAAAAATTGCAACATATACATTACATATGTATCTTTTAAACGGAAGAACTTTTGTTGTGAATTATTTTATCGTTTGACCAAAAAAAAATCGGAAAAAAGGCCTTTTTTTTGACGTTCCAACTAGGTCTGTCCCGTTAAATTAAAAACAATTAAAATCTAAAACGAAAAAACAATTAATTATCCGAATTGCGGTAGGTGATAAACTGAGGTAGCAATATAGATCAGGTTCATAGTGACCACAATTAAAATACATCAAATGATTTCTCAACGAACAATCGTAACCATAAACCTTATATGGGCATCCTATAAATCTTTAGTATTATCGTCACGTTTACCTGACACAATAAAAAAGGGAATAAAAACCAGCAATCGTTGGCTTTGTGGCTTCCGTCATTGAATTTTAATACACACTATAAATGAACTGAGAGTTGGATGGGTCAAAATGGTCTATTTTCCTTCTCGCTGCAGTCTCCTTCTATTTATTTCCAGTACCAGTAAAGAAACCCCGACCAGAACAAAATGTCTGCTTTCTCGTTCATAAATCTCGATTTGTCGGCGTTAAAATAAACCCCCAAGAGTATTCGAAAGGCTGGGAAAGCGAGAGAGAGAGAGAGAGAGAGAGAGAGAGAGAGAGAGAGAATGAGTCGTTCTTTTGTTCGATGCCTTTCTGCCCGAAGTTTCTTATTTGACGTCAAGCTTCACTCTGTTTGAGTAAAACTCTATTTCTAAAAAAATATTCAAAATACCAGTTTCGAAAAAGCCTGCACTCAACTTTTGTAAGTGTTTTTTTAACGACAGATTGTCATTAAGATTGTTTCATTAGTGTTTATTTTCGTCCATCTTATTTATTCATGTGTTTATTTTATTATTTTGATACGAAACGAAGTAATTGTGTCCAAAATCCAGTTCCATTCGATGCTAAAATATCTCTCGGGTGCATTTTTTTCTATGGATTCCAGCAAAACTATTTTTTAATTTTAAGCCGACGCAGTGCGGTATTTCTTGGTCGCCCATGGGAGCAATATTAAATAATTGATTAAATGCAGATGTATACGTATATATATATATATATATATATATATATATATATATATATATGTTCATAGCCTAGTGAAAACTGGTATGCCATTTCTTCCGGGCGTAAATTCCAGGTCTGCAAGGCGAACGACAATTTATGAGATGCAACATAGATATACAAATATACAAAAAATAGTTACCATTTAAACCTTTAAACAGAAAAGTCGTCTTAAAAAAAAATGATGAATTTTTATAAGTGTTCGCTAAAATTTAGGAAGCTACAAGGAGAGAATTTTGCACGAAAAATCACTATTTTTTTATAGTAACATCGTCTATATCGTCATTATGAGAACAATCGATGTTCAAAATACCAAAACATACATTAATTCAGCTAATTTTTAACGTGACCCATAGTAAATTTCTCACTGCGCCACTCCAAAAATCATTCTTGACTATATTTTGTTTAGCAGCACATGAAATAATGAAATTATTTGCCGAGAGTTTAGATATAATCTATATATATTATAACCTATATGCGGATGTAACGTAAACCTATAAAGGGGAAAAAATGTATATCGGAAATGTTAGAGGGAGTTTTTCTACCTTAGTTTATATAAACTTGTAAAGTAAGTTTGTACAACGTTTTTACAATAAATACAAACATTCGTATATATATGTTATTGAAATTATTTACTGCTTCTGACACCTTAACCCCAATCTATTTGCTTCGCAAAAAGATATAGTACCCTCTTCTATTCTCACCTACACAACATTCCAGAAGGAGGCATTTACAGCGGCGTGCAAAAGTTTCGGGCCGCCCTATTTTTTATGCACATTGAACAGAAATATGGTGATGAAAGAAAAACAAACGAGTAATGATAACACGTAATCACTTATATTTAGAAACAATAGGTTGTATCAAGAGACTCGGTAGAGTCTCGGGACAAGAACATTGGCAGCTCTGTCGTCTGCTGTACATTGATATCGATCTTAAATCATTAATTGTTCAACAATTTTTGATGACTTTTTTGGGTATGAAAAAAATAACAAAAAATTTGAAAAATAAGGAAGCATGTCTTGGTCTTCTCCACTCGACTCAATACTTTGTTGCCATGCCCTTAGCAGCGATGACTGCAGCGCATCGACGAGGCATATACCCAATTAGTTGTTTGATTCGTTCTTGTGGCAATCTTTCCCATTCACTTCGCAAATGATTCCACAATTCCGTTTTGTTGAAGTAATTTTTCGTTCTAACACGATGCTTGAGGTCTTGCCACAGGTGTTCAATAGGATTTAAATCCGGTGACTCCGATGGCCAGTCAAGAAGGCAGAATTTCCGGCTTTGAAGAAAATTTTTAACAAGACGCGAAGCGTGTTTCGGATCATTATTGTGTTGAAAAACCCAACCACTTGGCAAATTTTTCGTTGCAAATAGGAGCATATAATCTTGTAGTATGTTCTTGTACATTGCAGCGTCCATATTGCCATGAATTTCCACCAGTGGACCAACGCCATCATCAGAAAATGCTCCTCAAACTTTAATGTTTCCGCCACCGTGTTTTACGGTAGGAATTTGGTACCTTACATTATATCTGGTACCTGCTGGACGTCTTACATACTTCCGACCATCACATCCGAATAATTGAAATTTCGATTCATCGGAAAAAAGTACTTTCCGCCAATCTGATACTGTCCAGCGCTGATATTTTTTCACAAAGTCTAATCTAGCCTTCTTATTCTTTTTGCTAATCAATGGTTTTTTTACACCAACACGTCTAATCAGCCCCGCAGCTTTGAGACGTCGAGATACCGTACTCCGACTAACATCAGCTAGATTTTCACTTCGCAATTCCCGGGAAACATCTGCAGCACTTTTTCGTGAATCTACAATGCACTTCGTTTTTATAATTTTGTCGACGCGATTTAAAGTTTTTCGCGGTCTACCGCTCCGATTTTTGTCACACAGTGAGTTTGTTAATTTATATTTAGTAATAATACGATTAACGGTACTTTTGCCAATAGATAAAGTCTCCGCAACATCACGAGAACTTATTCCTTCTGACGAAAATTTTAACACGATTTCACGAAGCTGAATATTCGTGTATTTCGACATTGTGGCAGAAAGGAGACTGATTTTCCATTGTAGAACGTGTTTTGAAACTAATGAGGAAAAAAATGTAAACAAACCGTGCGTACGAAGCCGCGGCGATATAGTGGTCCGATACTTTTGCACACCGACCAAAGTTATTCCACGTAGTACACGAAAAATACGCCATAATTAAATATAATATACGACGTTGTTACCTTCATTCTAACTCTCCTGAATATTTTGAACAATGAACGAGTGGAGAAATAAAATATTGTATCAATTAACTGGAAAAAATAGGGTGGCCCGAAACTTTTGTACGCCACTGTATATACCTTTTCGAAATATAAAAATACCAAATTTTGCTGCTCATGCATAGTAAAATTCGAATGACGCATAAGAGATTTTCGCGAGCTATAGCTGTACACAGTAAAATTTGAGGTTCTCATATAGCAAGATTTCGTGAGCAGTACATTGCAAAATTTGAGGTTGGCACATAGTAAAATTTCGAGAGTAGTAACTAATAAAATTGAAGAGAGCACGTAGCGATATGTAGTAAGCGATACATACTTAAATTTGATAAAGGTACAAAGCAAAATTTCGTAAGCCTTACATAGTAAAATTTAAGAAAAATGTTCTCTCCGTCCAAATTACTATGTGCTCTTGTAAAATTGTATATAATGCCGATATAGTCCAGCGTTGCTACAAAACATAGTAAATATTTCTTTAAATCTACTTTAAAATCCCGTGTAAAATTCTCTCCGTGTAGTTTTCGCTTTTCGAATTAATTTGTTGACATAAGATTCTAAACATTGTCCGAAGACCAGCAAGAAGTGGCGATTGCAAATTGCACGATCAATTTGCAAGCATATATTTCCAGGATTGAGGAGAGATAGCGCGTGATTAGAACGAGTCAAATTAGTTACGCGCAATCATGGATCTGTCAGGATTGCAACTGGGACAGTTTCACTCCCAAATTTCTTCCCCGCAACCCCTTCGAATTGCAATCAATTTTCCTTCTCCTCTAACCAACGAAAAATCGTATTCATGCTGGCATGTGTGATCGACGATATTCAATAATAGTCCGCGGAACACGCAATTTTCGCATCAATCAAGAAGATAATCAAGGTTTGCGACAGGTTTCGTCAATACGAAAATTCACTCTATTTACAAATATTTCAATCTCAGAGTTCTCCTTTTTTCGTTGTTTTGAAATTTTTTGTTCATCCTATGACATATTCGAACATTTTTCATATAATAATTTTTTCTCTAGATGAACTTTTTATTTTCCAATGAAATTCAATGTCAATTAAATTTAATTCGATTCAATTTTTTGATGAAATATGAAAAAAGCATTTTATTCATCATAGTTTATGATTTATGTGTTACTTATTCTGTTAGCAGTTTTCATCATTATTCTTGTACTATTGTATAGTTATTATTAGATTATGTTATTAATTTTGCTTGTCCATTCTCTTACTGTAATCCTAGGCTGCGATATTTGTGAATTCGTCAACCCAAATGTGAACGTAAATAATCATTCGGGTTGTGCATACATGCTTGCCTCGAACACCTACATTGCTAATATCAAGGGAACGCGAATATCGAAATACCTGAATAAACATGACCAAGATAATATTTGCTAGTAGAGCGAGGTCAGTATCGAGGTGAGGCAATGGTCCAAACCGAGCTGTGAGAAGATAATACAATGTAAAATGCTCCACACCAAATTGTCCTACACAATTAAACTCTAGCAATTCACAAATTGCATGTTAAATATATATTTGCCCTGAATGTTCACTTGCGAGTATGAAAATAGAGAACACTCTTAAAAAAAAAAAAATTGACGAAATGAAAACTAACAAAATGAACATTCATCCCATGAAAACGAATGGAATGAAAATAATTATTTTAATGTAAACAATAAATGTATAAAAAATAAATGGCATCTGAAGCTCGACTATTTTTAATTTATTTCTATTTATTACGAGTTAATAAATTCGGAATGAATTTCTTCATCAAAATTCTACGGTAAATGAAGACCGGATTCAAATTATCGTCGACCTGTTTCAATCTTTGTACAACTGGAAATACGGCTCTAAAGATATAGGGGCAAGGATGTCAAAGTGTTCCGTTTCAAGACCACACGTGTCACCATCATCACAGTAAAGAGCTGTCGAGTTCACATATCCAGGTTTCTCCCCAAAAGCTATTTCCCTTTATTTCCTCGTCGATATTCTAGCTTTCCTGCTCCTCTTCATCTCCCTCTACCTCCGCCTCTTTTCCCTTTTGTCTCTGTCTCTCGAAGTTCTCTCGAGGAGCTATCTCTCTTTTCCGAATTCCTTTGCTGAAAATCCTTCTCTTTCTAAGTCAGAAAAACTCGTGTACCCAAATACAATATGGCGACTAAGGATGTTCTCGTTCTTGTAAAAGCACCCACGGCGTGACGGATATCCAGCTGAGACATGGACCATTACTTGGTGCGAAAATGCCTAGAGTTATGTACTTACATTTGTACCAATATATATCGACACTCTCACATAAAAATGCAGGCATATATGTGCGATGCACATACATGAAAATTTTGTAGGAAACCATTCACTTGTCCGAGAGAGCTGAATGAAACACTCGTTTCGTATCTCCCATACATAAGAGAAAAAGAAAAACGTGAAGATATCGAGAAGACTGGTGGCTCTCTGGTGTGCCCTAGCCCTCAATGGACCCCAAGAATAAGGAATAAGGTAAGTTTAAGGAGACAAAAAAGAAAAAGGAAGGTAAAACTTGTCACGAGAGAGGAGGGGAGAGAGGTGTCACGGCCATTTAAGTCATTGTGTTGTACATGGGTAATTGTCCACTCGAACTGGACACTGTACTCGTTCTCAATGAGGGATTTCGAGAGTTTCCTCACGTTTTTCACTACTTGTATATTATATATATATATATATGATTTGGAGTGGCACTCCCGAGAAATTTGAATTTTACGTTTACGCTCACCCAAAAGAGAGAATGAAAAAGTGACCATAGGGCAACTAATACCCAAGGATACATTGCATCTAAGGTAAGAATACTATGAAACGATACTATGGGATAGTAATACACTCCTATATACTATTATATATGTATATATATTATGGAGGTTTTACACCGTAGGGACTCTCCTAAGTTACAGGTACTCCAGTAACAATGTGACTTCTTGAAGTGCCGGACTTTGTGAATGAAATTCATACTACGGCGCTGCATTCACTCCCACTCTTTTTTTCAAAATATATATCTCTATATATATATATATGTATATATTTATGGAATCCCCTCCCCCTCACCTTTTTCCATCACTGACATCTGGTCAGCTCACTTTACTACAAGTTGAATGGCGATCCCAAATACATTCCCCCCGAAACGATCTTTCTTCGCACGGGAATTCCTTTATATTTTACTCTCTCTCTCCTCTCTCTTTATGGTTTACCTGGTTCATGAAATGCTCACTTGCTCCCGGCTACACCAAGCTCAATAATGCAGAATTTTCAAGAGCTTTTAAAGTCCTGAATAATTAATTTTGTAAACAACACTTTCCTTTCCATGCAGCTTCTTATTTTTGTTGTCCCTATTCGCTTATTACTGCTTACTGTTATCTTTTTATTTGAAAAAAGTAGTTTTACACATTAATGTTAATTGAAAAATTAACTCTCAATACTTCCTATCTGTGTGACAAGCTAATTTTGCCAATGCTTCGAAATTTTGTTTAAATTGTTTATTATTTGGATTTGAAAAACAATTGAACAGAAAAAGCGATGAGTACTAAAGAGAAGTGGATTTTATGAGCGATGATGTTTATTTACTTCTTTTTCGTTGAAATATCGGGACAGTATGGTTTGACGTTTTACGGGAATGAAAGAGAGAAGAGATATGGGGTCGCCGATTTCTGGGTCAGCCGCGAAGCGAAACGAGAGCAGTGCACTGTGTCCGCTTGCATTTATTGATTTTACATTACCAGTGCATGCACTTCTCTCTCTCTCTCTCTCTCTCTCTTTCTCTCTTTCTCTGTGTCTCTTTCACTCTCTCTCTCACTCTCTTTCTAATTGTTCCGTTACAGGATATTGCAGGTTAAACCATTGAAATTATAAAGTTTCCAGACACGTGATATTCATGAGTCCATTTTGCCGCGACAGCACGTACATCAGTATTTAAACGAAAGAGTACAAAACAACGAGAGAATCGCACAATTTCGTGACGGATGTGTTTCAAATGAATCGTGTGCACACAATCAAATAATTAACTAGTTTTATCGCATTCGTGTTATTTATCGTTTAAAACGTGCGAATAAATTTGATAGAATTTTTAAATCAAAGGCTGTTTTAGCGAAATACAATAATGAGAAATATGTTTTCGTAAATTTCGATCATCGAAAATGTGTGTTGATGAAGATCAATCTGTAATTGTGAGTGTTTATTAACATTGAAAGAATTCAGTTTATAAATACAATAATATTTATTAACCAAATAAATTCACCTTTTTTCTATTTGTTCCTAACAATTACACGTAGCTTCTTTCCCATAGAAAAAAAGCAGTTTTCTATGATCGAATACATGAAGTAATTTTTTAAAATTCAATAACGTTAAATCGTCCGAGTGAGCGTAAAACCGAGAGCATCTGCTTTGGCGTGAATTTCACGACAATTCGAAAACTTTTTCTTCGCTGAGAGGGACACACTTGTATGACTTTTCTCTTCGTAACCAATTTTTGTCGAGTTTACGCGCTTTTACGACATGTTTCAGATCGATGCCATCTTACATACATACATTTAAGTGTACGAGGCCTGAAAAATGTTTCGAGAAGCGTGAAAATGGTTACGGGTATACTTTTGGACTACTCAAGAGAATCGTGTGTCGAATTTATATCGAGGGGCTCAGACTTCACAATTGAAGCACGTGAAAAATGTTCGATGTATCCTATACACATATCTATGGGTGGAATATCGAGACGAGGAAATGAGAGAGTTGAGGAACACGATTTTTTTTTATACCACAGACACACCGATTTACTATCAATTTTTAGTGGCGAAGAGACGTACCAGCTGCAGAAGAACGTCGCGATAAATCGTTTCTGCGATCGAGGCTTGTGGTTCGCCCAATTTTTTTTAAACTATCTTTTAACCGACATTGTATCTTATGTCAAAATCGCTTTGCCCGGACATTTATTGAACCCTAAGTAGACTGCTCGCATTGGGCACATTGATCAAGATTCATTTTACGTTTACTCGTTGGAGTAAAAAGGAGAATGCAATTTATAATGTAGATAACATTCTGAATTGTGTATGTTGGATAACATTTGAAACTTGAAAAAAATGATAATGAAGAATTTAAACAAATCAAAAGATAAAATCGATTTATTCAAATGTTATTTAGTCAAATTATTGATCACTAATTATATTCAGAAATGATTATGAAGCAATCATCAAAAATTAGACAAATACGTTGGAAGAAAATAATATTTGTCTCTTGAAATTATCGAGATTCAAAAGACCGTAATTCATTTTTTAGTGTCAAGTTTCAAATACACAATTCAAGGTTATTTAAAATGTTTGTTGTGTTTGTTTATAACCAAAATAAACCCAAAGGTTATTTTTTCTTCATTACAAAAGATGAACAAAACTTATAGAAACGTATTCGCGATCTGCATAATAAAATACAGAAAAAAATATATCCTTGTACACTGATCAGGAAAAAGCGAAATGTTATTATCCCACTATGCCGTGTGAATTATTGGGAGCTTCCAGGCATGTCTACAGATTGTTATCTACATGAATTATCATTCGTACATAAAGCTGACGGATGTTTCCCTCAGCGTTACTTTTTTTCTTTCATTATTTTATATTCGGAGTGAAAGAGGTGGGAGTGGGTAGCAGGGGGAGGGATGAAAAAAATGGTAGCGGGTAATAGATTCCAGAGTACAAACAGTGGAGGGAAAAAGAGAAGAAAGATCATGAATGAGAGACCACCTGGAAGGTGGTGGTGGTTTGTGTGCCTCTCGAGAGCCTTTTGGAGTTTCGAGAGGGCGAGAAATAGCAATTTCTGTTGGAGCACTATACAGTATTATAACTATAAGAATATATTCACACATACAGTTATATATACACTTATATATATATGAATATATGTCTATACGTATAGAAGAAATGTGGACATAGCGTATCGACCATTGTCCCATCGTCTCCTAATTTGTCAGAGTCTGGCAAATAGTCTTCCACCGACAAAGCCAATTCGTAAGAGGGGAAACTCTTGGCGGTGCTATGTACAGCTCGTATAGCACTGCATGAAGAAGCGCAGCCAAGCACTGTCACACTGCATGAAACGTGGGATTGCGATCAGCAAAAAAAATCGAGAAAATCGTAATGGTGAGGATGGTCACGCTCGTTTGGGCTTGCGCTGTTGGAGCTTCGTTCTCGCTCTCTCTCTTTTTCTTATTCCATCGTGGACCAAATGATGTATATAATATACCTGCCGGTTTCGTATATACGTATATAAATGGTCGATGGGCAGGCCAACACACCTGGCAGATATACCTGGCCGGGGCGTGACGTAATTTTTTGGGTGTGCATTCTTCGTTCAGTAGGAATGTTCGGCAGAAAAAACGTATTTGTTCAAACGTATCACTTTTGTTATTTCAACATTATTTATTAAGTTTTGTCTTGATTAATATTTGTTTATTTGCCTCACATTACAAATTAGGCAATCGGTAAATGTCATTTTTTCCGGTAGTAAAATTGTAATGATAACACAATTTTTATATCCATACAATCGCCTAATCAAATTTACATTGAAGATTTTTTTTTTATATTGCACTCTTCATGTGTAAAACGAATCTGCCATCATTTTCAGAGGCAGAAAAAAAAATTGTTTTTACTGAAATTCTGACTGATTTGTCATCGAACGAACAGTTTTATTTTAAAGTAGCTTTCATATGATTAATAAATATGCGATTTTATATAATTAATAATTATGATATTATATAATTTATAATAAATTCATAAATTTATTTGAATTGTAAATTTACTTGAATCTTTAATTTTCTTTTGTATTCTGTTACTACAATTCCTTCCAAACATTTTGGCGCAAAGAAAACCGAACAATTCGCAAAATTGACCTCACGAGAGCAATAAAAAAACTCCAATACTCCGCTACTGCCGTAGTACTGCACGAGAACTTAAACGCGTGTTTCTCGAAATAGCATTTTGTACTAGTTTTGTCGCGATAACTCAAGAACGATTGAAGATATCGCCTAGATTTTTTTTTTTTTTTAATGAAGATATCAACTTTCTCTACAAAATGAACCGACGTCTATGTAAAAATATCAATTTATGGTTATTGTTATTACAACAAATATCATCCGTTTTTCGATGTTTTTCAAATTTTAGCCGGCATTTTTTTAATTTTCATGTTTTTTCAAAAATTTTCGGTTCAGTCTATGGAGGACCATCCCCCAAGAAGAATGGCGTTTGGGAATTACCGAAAATTTCAACCAGCCACTCGGAATCGTGGCAATGAGGGAGCAGTGCATGAGACTCATGGGATGGAAGTAAGATTTTCGAATGATTAAAACTTCGAACGGCTAAAACTGCGAATTTTTAAATTGAAGAATAGCATTATGTAGACAGATTAATTCTACTATAGCCTTTATGCCGGAAATAAAAAAATAAGAAATTAAAGAATTCGAAGTACATTTACGCCAAAAACAAAATATAACAGTAGCCCAAATGACGAAGGCTGGAATAGTGATTTTACAAAAGTTCGACTGTTACACATTCGAGTCGTCAAATACTGAAATCGGCAATATTATGAATATCCACAATTTTAAATGTATTTTAACTAAAGACAAAATATTAATGTGGTCAAAATAGCGAAACACCAGAAAGTCGAACGGTCGAAATAGCGAGATCCTCTGGGCTGTAAAGTATTGCTTGTCATTCTTCGTGCTTCACAACGTTCGCTATTCTGTACTTCTAATTTTTAGTCATTCGAAAAATTCACTTTCGAATTATTCATACTATATATTTTGATCTCTCAATAAAAGAATTGCTCTCCATTTCGAATTTAGAAAATATAAACTTCTTACATTAGAACAATCCATATTATCTGCATTTGAGGTATAGACAGTCTGAATATATATTTTCGAATAAATGCGCGATCAAAGAAAAAAATTACATCAAATACGCATTCAAGTTAATAAACTATCGAAAATATAAACTTCGAATTTCTTATTTTTCGTTAATCGAATGTTATGAATACTAAAATTTTGAAATATTAACCGTTCTACAATTTGGTTATTCTACATATTAACCCCCACCCGACTCATGGTCTTCTTTATCCGCTCATATCTCTCTTAGATATTTATATTTTTGAAACCTCAACCACTGAATTTAATAGCCAAAATTCCAATAAAAACGTTTCAAAAAATAAAATGTATGTATGTTGTTTCGGTTCTTCACAAATGCCATTTGAATTTTATCCCATTTTCGGCCTATTTTCGCTGCTTAGTCGCCTTAAAGTCAATGACTTTGGAATTGTTGTATTTAAAGTCAATTGATATGAAGTTAATTATGCAGATCCACGAAATTTTGAGCCTCAATTAAAACGTCCAGCATTTGTTTGTATATAGAGAAAGATTTAAAGCAGCTTAATTGTATTCATATGTATGGAGAAGAACTTTTAAACATGGTCACCAATTCATTTATCCTTCATTGTTTCCTCGAAAAGCGTGCGGGCGGATAAAGAGGAAAGGTGAGAAAATGCAAGGGCCTGAAAAATATATAATTATTAATTTATTTAGCCAACTGCAATATAATAACTGTTCGTGTTACCGGAACGAGAACACGAGTTTATAATGCACGTGCCTATATGTGTGTGTATATATGTATTTAACGTCGCCTCGGGCCAGTAACCCATGAATTTCCCGATGGTATCTTTATATTGTGTTATTGGGTCTAAGTACTTGCGCACACACTTTGCTTAAACAGGCAGCTATTGGCCGGCTTCTATCCCTATTTTTTTCACAATGTATCGCAACAGCCCCGCTTATGGTTGTCTACTCTCATCACCTCTTGTACATACGGGCCATTCCACAAAAATAAAAGCAATAATTGGATACAAGTATATGAAAGAATTGGAAAATTTTCGTTACGTCATCGATTCGATGTATTTTATCAAAATAAATGAATTTATACTGAATTTTCTCTAGCAGAATGTAACGTTAATAAAATTCTTAACTTTTTCCATAACAATTTTTCATTCAATTTCCAGCTGGTCCGACATTGTTTTAAAATTCATTTAGTACTCAATTGGAAACTACATACGACAACAAAATCAGTGCGAGTTAATAAAAAAAAATGATAATGTCTAATTGAATCGAAAATAACGAGGAGTTAGTCCTATTAATTAGTCAGAATTAATTATCTGTCATAACCAATTATTTTTGTCTTAAATTTAATCCCCCTGTATTGCGTCGAAAAACATAAACTATTCCAGTTTAAAATAACGACGTTTTCGATTAATGAAAATGAAAAACGATGCTAGCGACGGAGCAAAAAATAAAAATTCCGCAGGTTCGCAGTTTGTTTCCGAACGTCTTAGATATCGGGTGGATTTAATCCCGAGAGCTTGGGCCCTTTACTCGTTTATTTGAAACAGGATATATCCGGGGAATGTTGCTCTAGTGGGCAAAACGGTTTGGGGCTTTCGTTTGGCTGCGAACGAAAGTTGAAGCTTTTCATCCGAAGTATATCTGGAGCTGAGTTTGCTTAGGTCGTTTATTCTCGGTCACTATCGCAAAATCCAGTGGATATATACCTGTACAAAATTATTCTGAATTTAGCTTGAATTCATTGTTATTATTATATTCATATTGCTAACGTATGCAACTACGTACACATTTGTATGTGTATATATGATTACATCTCTCTACACATATTTATGGGAGTACCCGGAGGGATATTGTTACATATAAAATACATATATATGTAAGGGAAACATATTGTGTTGCATTTGATCTCTCCACTATGTACAGAGAGTGGAGAGACCCTCCGTTCCCCAAAACCCCCTTTGTGTACGTTTTCATACGCGAAATATTATAACCGTATTTCTTTTGCCTTCGGCTGTCATAATTCAACTAGGGATCTCTCTTTCCGTCGCTTCATAAAAAATCATTTTTCTCATCCATCACTGAGCCTCTCGCAAAAGCAAAACATAAAGTTATTTTATTTTATCCAAATTTTTGAGCACGTGGGTGCACTTATTATCCGGGAATATTCAAAGCTTCTCGTATTCGATTTTTAATTTAAAAAAATTCAATACCATTGGCAGATATTGAGAAAAAAAACCAAAACACAGAATTTTCTTGCGAGGGTATATTCAGTTTGAAAATATACGAGTTTGTTTTCGAGGTTTTCGCGGTAACAGGGGGGGGGGGGGGGAAGTTGATCGACTACGAGAAAACGATGAGAATGATTTTCTTTTCTTCATTTTTCATCCACTCTGACGAGTATCGACATTGAAATAAAAAGAAAATAAAATTGATGAACAATATCGCAGATGCCGATCTGTCCGATTTGTCGATACGTCGTTGGAGAAAGGAAAAGTGAAAAAAGGGTAAAAAGAAAGAAACGAAGGGGTTTTCTTTTCACATTGTTGGATAAAAACTCGAGTGTATATGTTGGAAGTATTATTTTCGTGACCTCGGGGTATCTTACTGATCAATTCGATAGAGTCAAGCGATGTCAACCTTTTCAATCTTTTATTTATATGTATATGTGTGTATATATGTATATGAATATAGAAAAGATCAAGAAGCAAGATTAGTTTTGTGTGCACGAAAATACACGTGTAATCCTTTGGACACCGCTTTCTAACCGAAAGGGAGAAAAATTTACTCTGCGGACAATACATGCAGTGACAAAAGTTTCAAACCATGGCGAACCCCCACAAACCTCGTGACAAATATCCGCCGGGCGTGAGTGATCTAACATTCAAAGCAATTAAAAAGAAAAGCACCGAAAACCGCTACTAAAACAGAGATTAAAGATTTTCGTTACATGCGTCAATAGAGTTTGGATTTTCGACGCATACACGCGGTTAACCGATCAAACATTTATTGTATACATTGACATTTACTCCTCAAAACGAAAACTCCTGAATTTCAATCAGTCTTTTTGTAGATTCGATTTTTTGTCTGTTCGGTAATATTTGAAAATTTTGTTGTGTTGCGAAATATTTTTCAGAAATGATGCAAATTTTTGATTGGGTTTGCGCGACTTTTCAGATATGGATTTGGGTCATTACTTTATTAATTATTCCTTTCGATCTAAAGCAGTTTTATCTTAATTTTTTTTTTCTTTTTTAAGAGAACAACAAGTTTTTTTTATCGTTGAGTCATTTTTTCTTATAGAATTTTTGGTAACGATATTAAGCACTCAAGTTTGCTCTCTTTTAATCGTTGCCGTTTTCTCATCGGCACAAAATCGACTCGTTTGTGTGTACGTACAGAATCTCGAGAGCACTTCAAGTGCACAGTACTCGAATCCTTAACACTTCACTTGTTGAACAACAATATGCGAGAGTTTTAAGGGAGTTCTGGCGAGAGGCTGGTTTATAATCGCTTTGTGGAGTAAAACTTTTAAGCTGTGGACTTTTTTCTTTCGTTTTTTAATGTGAACAAAGCCAAACTTTGGTCGCATCGATGTTGTCTACGAAAATGCATAATTACTGGATGTTTCGTTATCAAATACGAAAAATAGAAAAAGCGAGAGATGATTACTATTCTAAACAAATTTAACAAAAAGAGTTGTAAAAATAATCACAGAAATCATCATAAGAATAAAAAATTATCAACATAATTATGAAAAATGTGAATAATTTGAAATTGCGAATAAAAAACTCATAGAAAATGATCCATCAAAAAAACGAACGGGTTCATTTGTCGTGTAATGATTATCATCCGCTGGGAGGCCATGAAACTAGCTAGGATAACACGAGCAGTTAGTCAGATCAACATGTTCTGAGTTGGAAACGAGCAACGTCCGGAGCACGTAGTTAAAATGCGAAACGTCATGACTCTCGCATTGAATTGAATTACGATCGATGAAGTGGCATTGCCCGGGCTGTTCGTACGACTTTTTCCTCTCTCTCTTTCTCTCTTTTGCGAGCATATTCGCGAAAGCAGCGACAATCGTGTCGTGTCCCGTGACGAGAGATATACATGCAAATGTAGGCCAGGCAAAGGGGTTGGTCGTTACCCCCATTCACCCCCTGAATAACGTCACGGAAAAGTGCATTTTATTTTGCTGCAGCCTTGTTACAAACGAACGCCTAGTGCACACACACGTACATACATGATTATATTTATCAGCTGGATGCTAAAGTTATTAATAATTTAGGGCAATTATAATCGGAAGTTATGCGTACATGATTTTATATTCGAATATAAATTATGAAAAGGCACAAAAATAACTCAGTGAACTAACTAGAGTTAGTTCACTGAGTTCGACTTATTATTTTGTTCTGCCAACTTGCAGTACTGAAATATTTTGCAGAGAAGTCACCACAATAACACAATATAATTAAATAATAGAATTATTTTATTTTTAATCTCTCATGAATTCAACGACACAAAGTATCATAAGGAAATTCATCTATTACCTCATTTATAATTGAACTGAGGAATAATTAAATGAATGTATTCCTTCTTCATTCTTTTTTTTTTGTTGTCAAAATTACTCTTGATATGTTTGCCAACATGTTAAAAAATCCAATAAAAGAAAAAGAGGGAGATTGATAAAACTGAACATACGCAGCCCGACATGAATTTATCGACCAATTTAAAGCTGCAGGACGCAATCGCCAGAACAACAATAATGGAGGTTAATTAATATTAAGTTTCCCCGTACGAGTCTATGAACTTGCTGATTTAGCGTTTGAAATTGGTCTCGCCTGCGAGATTAAATTAGCATAAAGGCAAAAGAGGTGAGGACTTTTTTTCATGTAAAATTCTAATAGCAGACTTGATTTGGAAATGTGTGCGACTTATTGCCGTTTTGATGCTACGTTTTTGTACCCTCGAATACAACACTCTCCCTTCTCTCATCCAGAGAAAACAGACAGAGAAAGGAATGAAATTATGCAAATGTCTCATTAACAATCATAGCACCCGAACGAGGTTTTATGTTGGTTGGGGTGGCGTCCCATGATCGCTGAAAGCAGAAACAGTACTCCCGAGCCACAAAATATCAATCCCCCTCCCCGTTCGTTCCTCTACCGCAAATTGCCATCGAAGCGATAGATACTCGAGAAACGAGGAGCTGTGCACAAAACAACACACACGTACCCCCATATAAACGTGATTTTGGACCCGTAACAGCCGGTCCTTCCTCGATTTATGGCTTTTTCCCTCGTCCCTAGTCAATCCCCTTTAAGAAGCCTATTAAACCAAACCTATCGACGAGAAAATAAGATTTGAGCAGTATTTGAGGACTACGGCATCGTTTCTAAAATTTTATAGTATTTCATCTGTTTTTCATTTTTCAGTATATTAAATTTGGATTTGTACTTTCCATTAACAAAATTTTCATTATTAAATGAATATTTAAAAAAATTGAATATTAATCGATATTAATTAATTTAATATTTACTCAATGAGAATTTACTTCAAACATTTGGCTAGTTCCCGTCTGTGCATATTTTAAACGATTAATTAAAATTTTGTGCAGCAAATGTA
The DNA here is from genome assembly GCA_963989365.1 of Rhimphoctona megacephalus. NCBI lineage: Eukaryota > Metazoa > Arthropoda > Insecta > Hymenoptera > Ichneumonidae > Rhimphoctona > Rhimphoctona megacephalus. The sequence continues at coordinate 14,289,314 of OZ022421.1, read as the reverse complement.
ATGGAGAAAAAAGAATAAAATCACATGTGAAAGTGACGCGCGAAGAGTATGAATGTCACGAAAACCGATGACAGCCGACAGAAAAGTTGGATTATTGCATCGTGCAGCAAGAATGTTTTCGAGAAAGGACAGAGAGGACGGACGCCAGCTGTTCCTGATATTTTTTAGCAGACATGGCACAAGTGCTGATGATAGGAAAGTGGATGTCATAAAAGAAGAAACACGAAAAACCTTGAATCAGAGTAGAAAATTGCAATGCTCACATTGAAGAGGAGTTGATGGTTTAATTTTTTTTCTCACTCGTTTTCCATTACAAAAAAGTTGTTTCTGAGAAACAGCAAGTACGGCAAAAGCTGAAAATGAAATTGAAAGAAAAAGATGAAAGAGGGAAAGAGAGAGAGAGAGAGAGAGAGAGAGAGTGAAGAGGTCATGATGAAGAGGGTGGCGAGACAACACGAGGAACTTTTTACGCGATTGACGAGTCGAGATGCCGAAGATCGGCGCGATATCATACGAAAGACTAAGTGATGTCTCTCTAATATTCTTCCCATTTTGGAAGAAGGCTTGCCTTTACCGAAATAAAAAATGAGAACGAGAGAACATATGAACGGTTCAAGTTAATCCCGGTTACCGATCGCAGATAAACTCACGGGTCAAATAAGGATTAGGCGGGGATGACTTGGCAGGACTTTGGGAAAGAAAGGAGATGAAAAAAGGTAAACTGCTTCGTTGGAATCTTGAAAACTGTCGCAGTTCAACAGTTAGATATATTTAAAGGAAATAGAGAGAAAGGGAGAAAGACAATGACGGATCTGGAAAGGATGCAGAAGAAACATTTTTCATGGTACATTTCTTTATTTTCCAAGATCTGCAAGAGCGAATAGTGGTATTTTTCGAAGTTAAGAATTGCAAACTCCCAGTGACGCGTGAACGCGAAAGCACAAATTTTCAAATAAAAGAGTTTTTCCCCCTAGACGTTCTCAGAGATGTCTTAATTTCCTGCAGTGCTAGAGCAACTTCCCGCACCAGGGGCTTTTGTCATCGTCAGAGGCGAGCAAGATCGATATCGCGGCGAGAGTTAACCTGCCGTTAAGAGTTGGTAACCGCCTATGGGCCACTAAAAACCTGTCAAAAATCTTGTTCCTCCGCTCTCGAACCACCCTTCACAGGGAATCATCATGATCGCATCTTAATCATTTAAGTTCTCTCGAAAGAGAGTTTAGCTAATAGCAGAGTTGACAGCGGTCATTTTGGGCGCGAAAGATTCGTCAGTAGATATTGGACAAATGCTTTTTGATGCTCAACGCATAAGTTGCAGCGAAGAAACAATATCCAAAAAGACGGGAAAGAAATCAATAAAAAAAAGGAATAAAAAGAAACATCAATATTAAAGAATTAAGCACGTGACACCATTTACGATATTTTATGTCACAGGCCATCGTCCCAAGTGATATTGCCGAGATTCCCAGCTAATCCTTATCTCTAATAAGATCCGAGATGCTACGTCTTCGAGAATTAAAGCGAGGTAAAAAGCCCAATTCGCCAACCCTACCTCTAATGGAAGAAGACACCCTTTCTTTTCCTTCTATCGTCAACACCATCACCCAGAAACCATCAGAAATGGGTATTATCCATTTTCTTAACCGCAAGCCATTTTTTCCATCTTAGAAAAGGTTCATTAAGTTAGGTCAATTAAGCAATGATTTTTTGTGATTGCGACCCTAACTCGTGAAGTTTCACTGCAATTAGGACTCGAATGGCAAACGCTCTTTTCATGAACTCTAAGTTCTTCAATTGTTGAAATGAACTTATTGTATTTTTGTTTATTTTGAGAAATTGACCATTCAGATCATTATATGAATCTTACGGATTTTGAGATATCGAGAAATAAAAAATTAAGACGAGCAACCACTTTAGATGCTTCAAAAAATCATTTTTTTTTTAATTTCATAAATCGTTAGTAAAACATCTTAAGAATACACCCTGAAAATTTCAAAACGACATTCAGATTCTTTCTAACGATATGTATATAAATGATAAAGATTCTCCGCTCGACTCCCAAGCGCGTTCAAACTTTAAACGTGTTTTTCTCGAAACAACATTTTTTCAATTTGCGGGAATCATAACTCAAAAACTAATTGATGGATTATCTTCAAATTTGGAGCACGTTTACAAAATATAATTTATTAAAATATGAACCTAAAGTTGGAAAGATTAGATTATTTAAAACATATTTATTATTGCAAAATGCCGAAGAAAAAATGCTAAAAATCGATCATTTTTTTTCAAACACGTATCAACATTCAATTATCGACTTTTTTTCAAAATTTAGGTTCATGTTCTTAGAAAACATCTCAAGAATGTATAAAAAATTGTTGGACTATTTCAGATGCGAATTGTGAGCTGCACAATTCCCACAAATCGACAACGATGATGAGGATACGCCAAGGAATACAGCGGGTTACACCTTAATTAATGCATGAAATAACTTGAAAAAATTACCAGAGATGTATGAAAATATGAATAACTTATTGTCAGAGTTGCGGAAATTTCCATTTTTTTTCACAATAAAAAAAAATCAAAAAATCATCTAATTTTCGGTCTCCTAAAGTGGTTGCTCGCCTTAAAAAATTTGCAAGCTGTAAAAGATATTTTTTCATGTGCCAAACCGAGTGTGATGTTCCAGGGTCAACATTAATGATCTGTTTTACAATATATTCAATGGTTTAATCTACAAAGTAACAAGGATAATAAAACCGACAGAGACTATTTATTGATATTCCATTGAGGCTAACATCAGAACTCAAACTCCAAAGTAATCAACACGTATTTCTATAGGTGGCATGAATATAACCCTGGCAAATTTGGTCCGAACGTGCTGAGATTAGGAATACGTATCAAAGTCCACTGGAGTCAATACTGGGTCAACTTTGAGATGTCATTAATTGTTGCATATTATTGTAAATATTGCAGAATTATTGATCGAATTCACCCACGTTTGTAGCACTGGACAATTAACAATTTATAGCACTTTTTCGTGACTCTAAAGTTTATTTCTCTCAATCATACTAATTTATCATTAACTACTACATTAATTGAATCGAACGAAACAAACTTTCAACATTTATTATATTTTTGAAAAATACTCCGTAATATTGAAATGTGCGTTCTTGTAATTTGAAAGAAAATTTATTGAATAGACCAGATATTCTTTGAAAAACGATGATATCGATTTATTATTTTTAACCCTTGAAGTACACTTGAGGTCTAAAATACCCAAGGTAAACTTTGAGCCAAAAATTGAACACCTGGTCCTTGGATTATTAATCATTTTTCTTGAAATATTAATATCTTTTTCGATGAACAAACCTCTTGTCTTATTAAGTAATATTTAAAAATGATAGACATTTTGTCAAGTTTTAATATTCATTACGTTAAAACTTGACAACAGTTTATAGATGCTAGTCCACACCACACCTTTACGTACCTTTACGTTACCTTTACGTTACTGCAGGGCAGTACGTACAAAGTATTAAATAATTATTATTATTATTCGTTTTTGTTTTGTTAACAGCTATTGAAAAATTGCTTTTAGTGATTTAAAAGACGTATGGCTTCGTAAAATACTCCGTAGTATTAAACGTACGTCGTTGTCATTAGGGAGAAAAATTCATTTCATAATAATGCCATTTGAAAAAAAGTACAATAATAATTAAAAAATAGAAACAAAAATAATAATGATCCAAATTCAATTCATTAACAGCTGTTGAAAAAGTGCTTTTAAGAAATTAAAAAATATATGGCTCAGTGGTTTTTTTTTTTTTTTTTGAAAAAGATGGTTTATTTATTCCGAATAACATTGATACATATTTAAGTATAAACTTCTTTAGAAAAAACTTAGTCAAAAACATAATTTTTGTTGTCTAGGTAAAATACTTTACATCTCGGCAACAGTCAATATCTGGAAAATAGTTTTAATTAATAATTTTCCTCTTTATTAATATGATATATATCTGCAGTGATAAGTGCTTATACGACGTGACTTTATTGTCATGATCGCCCTTTATTATTTAGTAGATGCAAATACCCCGGATTGGAAAAAATCAGTTTCAAGTTTTTTGCTTTGTGTACTAATAGTAGAGGAAGAGGCAAAGTGGGGGACAGAGGGCGTGGGGGAAGGGCAAGGAAGGGTGAAGTAGGATGGGAGAGGGGATAGGGTTAGTGGGTCATTGGGATTTGGAAGGTAGGGTGGAAGGATATATACATATATACATGGAGTTTGTTACTTATGAACTATCAGTCCGCTGTAATTCCAATTAGTTCTTATAAGAGTAATTATTTTTCAGTCTTATTCTAGTTTATATGTGTGTTTCTAGGTTTACTCGATTTATTGCGAATTTCTGTGGCCAAACTTTTGTTGGATCTTTGGTTGAGCTGTATGTTACTTTGGTATAGGTAAATAAGTAAATAATTCGTCGAACTCGATGTTCCGGTATCTTCTTAGGCGATTGTTTGGGCGTCTGAATCTCGTTCTTATTCTCAGCTCGTCGAGAAACATTGCATCCCCTCTTAGCCACCAGTAGTTCGCAAACAGTCTAATGGTGTCATTTGTATCTCTTTTTGGGATATTTTTATCAAACATGAGCCTTTCATTGGCGTAGTCTAAGGGATCCCGGCTTATGCTCTTATTGCAGCTATGCCTGATTTTGTGATAAATTATGGGCACATTGTTGCTGTCTTGGATTAACCCTTGGCGGTCGCAGTAAGTGAATAGTTGTGGGGGAATGTACCCAGATTGTAAGAGAGCGTGTATTTCCCCGTCGTTTCTGTAGATGTTTAAAAGGTTAACCACGATATTATTGTTAACTTTGATTAAATTTGCGAAGTAATTCCTGCAAAGCTTAATCATGAAGCAGTCGATTCGTGGGATGTTTGATTTGTTGTACACCTCGCTGTTTTTAGTTCTGCGGGTGTAATTTGAGTTTGCGGTTCTGTGAAATCTCAGGCTTATTCTCAGGATGGATCTTTCCAATTGGCGATATTTTTCTATTACAGTGGGACCTGTGTTCCAAGTAATTGGTGTTGCATATGTCATGATAGGTCGTATCAGTAATTGGTAGCAGATGATTTTGACTCTGCTTTCGAGGTTTGGGTTGTAAAATAACCTAGCGTTGATTCTTAGGGTCTTTTTGGCTTTTTCTACTTGGTTTTTATGGTGTAGGTTCAGTCTGAAGAGTTGGTCGAAGGTGACTCCCAGGTATTTTACTGTCGGTTTGGTTGGAATATCGATGCACTCTGCTGTCGGTCCGTCCGTTGCATTGAGTTTGAATTTTTTTATTTTCTTATCTGTCGATGCTTTGATGTAATTGACTGAAGACAATCTAAAAGATTGTCTTCAGTCAATTACATCAATAAAAAAAGACAATCGCCTCCCATTTGAGCGGATTAATTTTTAGGTTCCAGTCTAGATAGTATTTGTTGACTTTGTCAACTTTGTCTTGTAGCGATTGGTGGATTACTTCGACGTCGTGGTCAGCCTTGTAGATGATGAGGTTGTCTGCAAAAGCGATGAAGTAGCACCGCTCTTCAGTATTCAGCCCGAACTCATTGATGATTTCGCTGTTATATATGTTAACCTAGCCAAAAACAGCATAAATGCTGTGAAAAAAGCTGAGACAAGTATTATGCCCCCCAAATAGTCGTTCCAGTTAATCCCCCCCCCCCCCCCCCACGACCCAGCGCCAAAATACCGTTCCCCACAAAAATTTACAAAAACCCATCTAAGTCGTTCATGCAAAGATCTCCGCACAAAAATCCTTTCTAAAAACCAACTCATCATACAAAGTTTTATGGGTAACTGCTCTCATTATCTTATCAAATTAAGTCAACTTGTACAGAGGTGATAATTTCATTCTCGTAAATGTTGTAAGTTCACAAAAAGTTGATAAATAAATAAAGATCTACTAAAGTATATGTGGCCAAGTACGTGGGATTTTATTATGTTTATAAAATCTCCAATTATGTTCATATGCCATTTCTCTAATTAACGCTTTATTACAGCGAATTATTATCCTATGACTTGGAACTACAAGGGCTTTAAAAAAAAAATACAGAATTGCATTAGCCTGCGTGAGCTTGAACGCTGCCACACTCTCATTTGTAATATTTGTAGTACAGTTTTATTGGTAACAAATTGATAAAAGTTTACTATCGTACGTAGAATGGATACACACAGAGTACTTGTCCGGCCCGAAAATTTTTCGACTAGTCAGCTAAAAATATGCTTTTTTGTTCACGGCAAATTGTTCAACCACTCCGAACATTCGGATCTCCTGACGCAGATTTGAATCTTACCCGCCTTGGAATGCAATCAATTGATGACCGCTTTTACATGGCAGACTTATTCCGTTTTGTAAAACCTGTTGTAGTAAAAACCGGTGTAAAAGTGCGTGTAAATGGTACCGGATAACTTATTTCAGGTGTACAGTACCGTTTAGACGCTCTGTAACTCCAGTTTTCCCCCGGGTGTTACAAAACCGGAATAAACGTGCCGTGTAATAACGTGAGATATGCTCCACATGAGCATCGATTCATCGATAACAATTGGTTAAAGGAAAGGAGGATAATTTGGGATACAAAACAATCCGCATATTGTGATTCCAAATTAGCTGTGCTTATTTTACTAGTTAAGAGTATGGATCAGTGACCTAACCTCACCTCGAATTTTTGAAATTGAAATTTTTCGATACGGTTTGACCGAATACAAAAAAGCTCTGTCAGCGGACGCGGGACGATGGCGAAAATCCGCTGACAGGGCCCTTTTGTAATCGGTGAAACCGTGTCGAAAAATTTCACTTTCGAAATTTGCAGCTATCTCTCTCGCACTCACGGTGGCGAGATACCGACTGACCCATACTCTTAAGGCCAAAATGTATGATAGATTAATGTTGACTTATGTGACAAATTGTATGAAAAATTTTCGGGCCGGACAAGTACTCTGTGCGTATCCGCTCTACGTACGATAGCAAACTTTTATCAATTTGTTACCAATAAAACTATACTACAAATATTACTAATAAGAGTGTGGCAGCATTCAAGCTCACGCAGGATAATGCAATTCTGTATTTTTTTTTTGAAGGCCCTTGTAGTTCCAAGTCATAGGATAATAAATAATTCGTTGTAATAAAGCATTAATTAGAGAAATGGCATATGATCATAATTGGAGATTTTATAAACATAATAAAATCCCACGTACTTGGCCACATATACTTTAGTAGATCTTTATTTATTTATCAACTTTTTGTGAACTTACAACATTTACGAGAATGAAATTATCACCTCTGTACAATTTGACTTAATTTGATAAGATAATGAGAGCAGTTACCCATAAAACTTTGTATGATGAGTTGGTTTTTAGAAAGGATTTTTGTGCGGAGATCTTTGCATGAACGACTTAGATGGGTTTTTGTAAATTTTTGTGGGCAACGGTATTTTGGCGCTGGGTGGCGGGGGGGGGGGATTAACTGGAACGACTATTTGGGGGGCATAAATGTACTTGTCTCAGCTTTTTTCACAGCATTTATGCTGTTTTTGGCTAGGATTTGTCTACTTTTTGTATGAAATTCATAGTTTGTTAATTAAACACGTTAATATTGTGTACGTACTCGGGTATGAAATTCATAGCTTGCCAATTAAACATGTCTATATTATGTATGTATCTGAGTGATGCAAAAGAATTAACATTTTTTTCGGCATTGCAGCAAAATATGGTAGCATTTTATCAAAAAGTGATTCTCTCAAGAATTGAATCCTGAATAAAAATTTTAGAAGTCGCTCAAGCGATTTTTTAATGATTTCGACTAAAAATGGATACATGATCGAATTTCGAGCTGGTGTATATTCGGACTAAAAATGCAATGTGAAATATTGATCTAAGAAGTGTTCAAATGAATTCAATCTCCGTAATTAACCGACAATACTTATAAAATTATTAGATTACTTAAAACGTACAGTAGTTCTGAGAAGATACGACGCATAAAAGAATAACGAACAAGTAAACACTTGAATTTTTTTTTAATTTTGTAAAAAAAATTTCAAAAAATATTGCACCGAAACATCCGTGCCAACAGATCAACAGATCGGAAAATATTCCATAAAAAGTGATGCCGAAGAAATACTCCAATAGCATCAGAATGCACCGAAAGTTTTTAAATATAAGTAATCATAACGAAACGAGCTTTTGAAACAAAAAAGTATACGTACAAAATTTCGAGAGCTAAAGTTTGATTGGAAAACATAATTTTGGCTGAAGTACTACGCGAATTTTTCTTTTATAATGTTTATTGATTACGAATTATATCTCGTGAGCAATAGATAAAAAAAAATTGGTGAAGTATATACTTATAAATTTTTTTTTTCTCAAATCAAATATCTTTTCGCTCAAAATTATTTCGCATCGCTTGATTCCGTTTTGGGTTGTAAGTGCAAATAATATTTTCATGTATTTAAGGTCTCTACCACTCTAGGGTGGTTTAAAACCATATATAATTGAAACTTAGGATGATTCAAACGTAAGGTGGTATCATACACCATTCTCTCAGTTATATAAAAAATGATGAGAATGGTTTCCAAATAAATTTTATTATTGTATGCAAGGGACAATTTATGGTAAAAGAGAAGAGGTATACTGTTTTCGACTCCTATCTAGAGTTTACGTTCGGAAAAATGAATTGTTGGGGCTAGGGTTAATAAAAAAAATTATTTATTAGGGCACTGTTCAAAAGTTTATTTATTAAATTACACTTTATTTTTTTGCACTATCACTCTTATATATATATATATATATATATAAGTCACTTTAATCAAAAGTTAAAACTGACCGCGATCTTTATAATCACACGACAAAGATATTAAATATTCACCGAATACGAGTTTATCATACACCATTCTCTTCGTTGTCAAAAAAACGAAGAGAATGGTCTCTAAATAAACCATATTATTGCATTCGAGGAACATTTTATGCTAAAAGAGAAAAGGGATCGTTTTCGATTCCGTTGTAGAATTTACTTTCGGGAAAAAAATTGTAGGGGCTCGGTTTAATAAATAAAATTATTTATTTAGTCACTGTTCAATAGTTTATTATCATACTTTATTTTCCCACTATCACTCTTCTATCCATAATAATCAAAGTCACTCTTTACTCGTCTATCTATCTATCTATAAACGCCACTCTAATCAAAATTTCAAATTGACCGCAATCTTTATAACGTCACGACTGTTAAGAAAGAATAGTGGTCAGCTGTCATATGCACGATCGATCGAATGTCACCAGAATTTTCACCAATATTACTAGTATCACTAGACAGCGACTACGCAAAAAACAGTTGAGCATCAAAAATATGTGCGAAAAATGCTCAATTTGTCGGAGCAACAATTAAAAAAAAAATTAATATTATCAATACCCTTTAAGCTACGAGGTTCTAATTAGTCGCGATCGAAAGAAAAAAAAAAAAAATACGTGGACTTGAATAGTTCTCCAAAACGCTGTTATTTAATAAATATTAAAGAAACAATTTTTGAAAACAGGTAGAATCGTGCTGTTTCCTGTAAAAGTGTCTTGTAGCACTCGCTTGTAAATGTACTTATCTCGAGTCGCTACCGCGACTCTTAAAAAGAATGGGAGAAGTTACGGTTCCCTGTTGTAGTCCTTCTGTGATTTTGAATTTCCTGCTCGAGAGGCGGGTGCCGTCCCACGTATGAAAATTTTTCCCTCTTATCCTGTCGAGGACGAGCATGACGAGTCCCATTGGGAATTTGTATATTTTCATTTTATGGATCAGGCCTTTATTCCAAATGGAGTTCGAAAGCCTTTTCCAAATCAATCAAGACGGCTCCTATGACTAGGTTATTGTGTAGATATCCGTTTATGTCTGATGCGAATTTATTTAAGGCGTGCGTTGTGAAATGTTTGTTCTTGAAGCCAAATTGGTTATCGGGGACTATGTCGTACTTAATGCAGTGTATGGTCAGCATGTGTTTTATCAGTTTTTCGTACACTTTGCTCATGTTGCTAGTGAGGCTGATTGGGCGGTAGCTTTTCGCGTCTTCTGGATTTTTTCCCTTCTTTAAGATTGGTAGTACCTTTGCGGTTTTCCATCTGCTGAGGTAATAAAAGTTATTTAGTGCATTGTTGAAAATGGTAGTGTAGCATATGACGATGTCTCGAGGTAGGTTTTTAATTGCTATTGTAGGAATGTTGCCTAGCCCGGTCGACGTTTGGTTTTTGAGTTTCTTGATAATGTTTTCAATTTGCAGGTAATTGAATAGAAACTGTGGTGCTCCTTCTTGCTGAGTCAGGCTGTGTGCAGGGTTCTCGGGTGAGAATACGGTGAATGTTTGTCTGCATCTTCTAAGGTATTTTTTTCCAGTCTGCCGTTTCTTTGAACGAATTATCCACTATTTCCCGCGTGACCGTGTTTTCATTTGTGTATCTGGGTGAATTGATCGATTCTAGATATTTCCCGATGATTTCAAGCTTATCGTTAGGTTCGGTGGCTAAAATTTCGTTGTTATTATTATTGTTATTCACTAGATGTGGATAGCTTCGGAATATGTCGTTGCTGAAGTTGCTGTTATCTCGCACGATTCTCAGTGTATCAATACCGAAGCTGCTTTTTGGGCGGAGTATTACGTTTATTTTGGGGAAAAATTCGTGAGGAATTTTGTAGTTGATGCTTTTCATTTGAGGTGCCCAGTAAGCTGTGACTATCTTTTTAAATTCTTTATTTAGCAATGCGTTTACTCTTTTGATTGTCCCTTTGATTCTGTTTAGTTCCTATCTACTGAGTCTGAATGCATGTCTGCTAGTAGCTTGGAAGAATCTAGTTATGAAGAATGATATGTATCTATGCAGTTTCGTTATGGTGTTATTGTCGTACTTTTCATAGTATTCGTCGGGTTTATTGTTTCTTTTCGGGATTGTCTGGCGAATGGCTTCTCGTATACATAATTCTAAGTTGTATATATGGCTGTCTATTTCTTCTAACGAGAGATTTCTGTCAGTTGGAATGGGCGCGTATGTTGTTTTCGGGTTGGTCAGTTGTCTTTTGAAATTATTCCAATTAGCTTTTTTATACTTAAATGACGTTGGTTTTGTTGGTTGTTTAGGTAGTCCTTGTAGTAGTGTGTTTGTGTTAATTGAGAAAATTAAGGCGTTGTGGCCACTGTTATATGGAGCTGTGTTTAGTTTACCGTTATTTTTGTCCAGGACATCTATTCTGCAATCCAGTAGTCGGTGGTCAAGATAGGAGCCAGCGCTGGGAAACGTAGGGCTGCATGGAGGGTACCAGGCAGCTTTATACTCAACGCTGTGATCGTTCACCCATTGGATTATTTGGCGACCTCTGTCGTTCATCTGAGTCGCCCCAAGTAATGTTGCTAGCGTTGAAGTCCCCCGCGATGATATAAAAGATGTTGTCGTTGTCCAGGTTGAAGTCTGTTACCAGTTTCTCAAGTTATTGGATGAATGTAATGGAGGCGTTTTGTGTCGCGTAGAGGCTGATGATAATTAGCGTATTGTTTGAGTTTACCTTGATTTTAATCGCTGTGTATTCTATGACTTTGTTATTCTTAGCGTTTGATTGCGAGACGTGGATGTACTGCAGTCGGTTGTGTATGGCTACCGCTGTACCGCCGCCTCTCCTGCCAGCGGGTCGGTCACTTTTGACGATGTCGTGGTTATCCAGACGAATTCTGTGTTTGCTGTTTAATTTTGTCTCTGACAGTAGCGCTATGTCGATAATGTGTATTTTAATGAATTGTTGTAGATCGTACCTTCTTTTGATTGTGCCTATAGAATTGACGTTAACCGCTGCGATTTTAATGATGTTCTTTAGTGAGGCCTTTTCATTCGATGTTAAAATAGCTCATGATATAATCGATTCTCACCGCGTTTTGCGTTACTTGCACTCTGATGTTTTTCATTTCTGCCAAAATTTCGTTTTTGAAATTATTAAGGATTTCTTCAACTCTATTCGAAGAATTAGGGTTGTTGTCGTTGTCGGTGTCTCTTATCCGCGACGTTTCTCTATGGTTGCCTGCTGGTGCATATTTCGGTCGAGGGGTGGAATCTATTGCTTCTGTTTCATCTGTATTGTTGAGGGCCCAGTTTCTCGTATTTGCTTGACGTGTTGCGTCTGCGTACGAGAATTTTTGTTGTACGAAGTTATTTATTTTGTTCACTTTTATTTCGTGTAGTTTTTGCCTTCTTTTGGTCAATTCTTTTTTCATTTTTATCAACTGATTGAGTATCGGGCAGCCGCGATCGGATGCTGGGTGACCTGTTTCTTCGCAGTTCGCGCAGCGGAGACCCTCTTTCTTCCCCCTCTGTAGAGGGCAGTCGCTTGCGTGATGCGGTTCTGCGCATCTGGCACACCTCACTTGGAAGTGGCAGTTCGAGCTAGCATGACCCGTCCGCTGACATTTTGTACATTGAAATATGGGTTTCTTCCTCAATTTTTCCCATTTTACTTTTTAGTATAGCATTGTTTTTATCTCTGTTAGCGAGGTCATGTTACTATCAGTCGATACCGTAACTATAAAATGGTATCGCTCGGGAGTATTGCGGTTGAATATCATTTTTGAAATTTTTGTGATTTTCACATCCTTAATATTCATGCTCGTGAGTTCCTCTGCTATCTCGGCTTCATCAAATCCTCCTCTAATTCCCTTTAGTACCATCGATTTAGGCTTCATATACCTGGGCGTGAAGGTGTAAAATTCTACCGATTTGTTCTTCAAAATGTCGATAGCACTGTTGTATATTTCAACATCGTTTGTAATTAATTTGATCATTTTGTCTTCGCGAATATTTACAAGGAATTTGTCCTTAGTAATCTTGTTCGCGACAAGTAGCTCGGTTGTCTCTTTTATGCCGAGGTTGTAGGCATAAATGGATGGCGGATATAAAGATTGTTTCTTTGAAATTATCTCTTTAGCTTGAGAGCCTATTTTGACTTCATCTGTGGTAGTATCCTTCTCCTCCGTTTCTGATTCATTCTCCGGGACGCTCATGGTGTCTGAGAGACTCTCGTACCGGTTGAATACCGAGGTCTCTGCCGTATCGATCTTTTTTCGGCGTTTGGCCGGTCTTTTGGGCAGTTTGAAATCTGCCGTTGACTCGGGGCGTTTAAGGGCCTTCTCCCCTTGCTGCTAATGCTGTTCGGACTATTCTTTGTCAGAATGTGGTGACGCGTTGCGTCCCTGCGCTTTAACATTCGGCTGCACCGTTTTGTTTTCCAAGATTCCTTTAAGATTAATCGAACCGTGCATTCTATTAAACACTTTTGCGTCATGTTTTAATTTCGCGAGCGCAACACTATTTAATGAACTTGCCTTGGAGGGCCCTGGTTTACTGTTGTCTGCTGACATTATCGATTATTTGGGGTTTCTGCGAACCTCCTTGTCCTTGTAGCGCCACACCATTGTAGAGTTATTAGCGTCTCTTAAAACCAGTTTTTGGTGCCGAGGCACCACCTCATTATTTGCACTGCACCTGCCCTCAGGCAGTTTATTAGTTATCCGCACTTATTAATTGAACACTTTATAATCGTGATAGAATAATGTGGGTAAAAATCACCAGCTTTAGAGGATGTCGTATAGCACGTCAGTGACGTTCGGCTACTCGAAAGGAACTGAGGCTCAGTGGTTTTGAAAAAGATAATTTATTGCTCCGTATATCAGTAATACATAAATAAGTATAAACTTTCATGAAAGACTTAACATATAATAGCTTAGTATCGACTAGGTGACGAATATCACATCTCGCCCATAATTTTTGTTTGAAAATCATATTTTTCTTAGAACGAATGATATTTGGTTGCAGCGGGGCTGCTTATACGACGCTTCAGATCGGAATTGGTCGCTCTTGATTGATTGAGGAAGATGCAAAAGTCCCGGGTAGGGAAAAATCATCTAACAGTTTTTGTACTTAAATAGGTCAAGGGATGGATTAAAGGGCGGGGGAGTGGGGAAATAAATTTACATATTTACATAAATACATATATACATATGTACAGGGGTAGTCTCAGATGACTATGGGACAATACTGGACTAATCGGGGCTTCCCGTTTGCGAGGATTTATATCGAAGTTATGGTTTCTTCAATATATTTATCATTGATTCGTGCGTCTGATTCTGGTCCTCCTTAGCTCGTCCAGGAATCGTGTGTCCCCTCTGAGCCACCAGTAATTCGGAGAGAGTCGGAGTGTGTCATGTTTATCTCTTTTTGGGAGCGCCTTGTCGAACATGCCTCTCTCGTCATTCAAGTTCCCGTGAGGAAGGCTTATGCTTTTTTTTACGGCAGTGTCTCGTATTGTGATATATAATAGGTACGTTGTTGCTGTCCTGTATGGGTTCATGGCGGTCACAGTATGTGAACAATTGTGGAGAAATATATCCACTTTCAAGATGGGCATGTATCTCACCTTCGTTTTCGCAAACGTTTCTCAGATTTCCAATGACGGTGTTGTTGACTTTGTATATATTTGCGAAATAATTCCTGCATAGTTTTATGAAAAAACAGTCGAATCTCGGGATGTTTGCCTTGTTATATACGGTGCTGTTTCTCGTTCTATGGGTGTAACCTGAATTTGCGGTTCTATGAAATCGTAGGCATGCTCTCAGGATAGTTCTCTCTAATCGGCGGTATTTTTCCATGATTGTGGGTCCTACATTCCAGGTTATAGGTGCAGCGTAAGTCAGGATCGGTCTGATTAGTAGTTGATAACAAATGATTTTCGCCTTGGTTTCCAGGTTTCTATTGTAGAATAATCTGGCGTTAATCTGCAGAGTTTTTTTGGCTTTGTCTATTTGGAATTTATGGTGAGAATTCATTCTGAGTAGGTGATCGAAGGTGACTCCGAGGTATTTAACTGTTTTATTGTTTGGAATGTCGATACGATCTTCGGTGGGTTCATCGTTTGCTGTGATCTTGAATTTTTTAATTTTTCTATTGATCGATGCTGTAATGTGATTTACTGGACGCCTGAAGACGATGGTCTCACATTTCGTAGGTTTGATTTTTAAATTCCAATCGAGATAATATTTGTTGATTTTGTCCACTTTATCCTGGAGCGACCTTTGGATTACGTCGACGTCGTGGCTGGCTTTGTAGATAATTAAGTCATCAGCAAAGGCGATGGAATGGCATTGAAATTCTGTATTCAGTCCGAATTCGTTGATAACTTCGCTGTTTTAAATGTTGAACAATATGGGAGATGTTACCATTCCTTGTTGGCGGCCTTCTGTTATTTTAAATTTGCTGGTTGATAAGTGGATGCCGTCCCATGTATGGAATTTTTTCCCTCGTATCATGTCTAGTATGAGTAGAGTTAGACCCATGGGAAATTTGTAAAGTTTCATTTTATGAATTAATCCTTTATTCCATATAGAATCGAAGGTCTTTTCTAGGTCTATTAAGACGGCTCCAATTATTTGATTGTTGTGAAGATAATTGTTGATGTCGGATGAAAATTTGTTTAGTGTGTGGGTTGTAGAATGTTTTGCTTTGAAGCCAAATTGAATCTCCGGTATTGTGTTATTGTTAATGGAATGGTCGGACAGCATAAATTTGATTAGCTTTTCAAATACTTTACTCATATTAATTGTGAGGCTGATTGGTCGGTAGCTTCTCACATCTTCCGGATTTTTTTCCTTTCTTGAGGATGGGTAATACTTTTGCTGTTTTCCATCTGTTCAGATAGTAAAAATCGTTGAGCGCGTTATTGAAAATGGTGGTGTAATCGATGATCGTCTCTCTAGGTAGATTTTTCATTGCTATGGCAGGTATGTTATGAGTCCAGTATACGTTTTGTTCTTGAGCTTTTTGATTATGCATTCAACGTCCAGATAACTAAAGAGGTGTTTCGGTATTCCTTCGTATTGGATCGGCATCTAAGCTGGATTCTCGGGAGAGAAGTGGTGAATGTTTGCCTGGATCTTCTGACCTTTTTCCCATTCCTCTTTTCCCTGAATGATCTTTCCACCATATCTCGGGTGGCAATGTTGGTGTTCGTATATCTCGATGAGTTGATTGACTCGAGATATTTCCCTACAATGTTCAGTTTATTCCCGGGATCTGTGGCTAGGATCTCATTTTTGTTTCGATCTGCGAGGTATGAGAAGCATCGAAAAATATTGTTGCTGAAGTTCAGTATTGTCGTTGATGATTCTGAGTGTTTCGATACCAATGCTGGATTTTGGGCGAAGTATAGCGTTAATTTTGGGGAAAAACTCGTGCGGATTTTTATAATCGATACTATTTGTTAGCGCTGCCCAGTAGGCGGTTACTGTTTTTGTGAATGTAATGTGTAATAGTTTATTCACTCTTTTAATCGTTCTTTTCATTCTGTCCTTTTCCTGTCTGCTCATTGGCGACGTTCGTCTACTGGTCGCTTGGAAAAGTCGAGTTATGAGAAAAGGTTTATATTTGTGTAATTTCGTTATATTATTGTTGTCATACTTTTTATAATATTCCTCTGGTTTATTGTTTCTTTTTGAGATCGTCTGTTGAATTGCTTCTCTTATTTGCGTCTCGAGGATGGTTATGTAGTTATCAATTTCTTCTAGTGAGAGATTTCTTTCTGAAGGGATCGGGGTGTACGTTGAGTTCGAGTCGACTAAATGTTTTTGGAATTTTCTCCAGTTCGCTTTTCTAAAATTGTATATAGCTGGCTTTGCCTCTTGGCTATGGATTCCTTGCAGCAGTGTATTGGTATCGATGGAGAAGATGATGGCGTTGTGATCGCTGTCATACGGTGAGGTGTTTAGTTTGCGGTCGGTCTTATCTAGGATATTAATTCGACAGTCTAATGAGACCATGGTCCAGGTAAGATCCTGCATTTGGAACTGTTGGACTACTTGGTGAATACCAGCTGGCTTTGTATTCGACGCTATGTTCGCCTAACCATTGCATAATGTGGCGTCCTCTGTCATTAGTCACGGTGTCACCCCATTCTATGCTACGGGTCTTGAAACCCCCCGCGATAATGTAAAAGACGTTGTCGTTGTTTAGTTTGAGATATTTTACGAGTTGTTCCAGTTCTTAGACGAATACGATAGAGGCGTTTTGCGTCGCGTACAAGCTGAGGATGACGAGCGAGTTATTCGAATTCACTTTGATTTTAAGCGCCGTATATTCTATCACTCTGTTGTTTTCAGCGTTTGCGGATAAGACGCGAGTGTATTGTATGCGGTTGTGTATGGCCACCACCGTTCCACCCCCTCTTCTTCCGGTGGGACGGTCATTTCTGATAATAGCATGGTTGTCTAGATGAACTCGATGTTTATTGTTTAGTTGGGTCTCGGACAGTAGCGCGATATCGATGTTGTGCGATGTGATGAATTTTTGAAGATCGTACCTTCTTTTGGTTGTGCAAATCGAGTTTACGTTGACAGCTACGATTTTTAGGATGTTGTTGTCTTTAATTTGTTGCGTCATTTTGCTCTATATTTAAGAAGCTCATGATATAATCGATTCTGACTGCATTCTTTGTTACCTGTATCCTGGTGTTTTTAATTTCTTTTAGGATTTCGTTTTTGAAATCGTTGAGGAGTTCTTCAACTCTACTCGTAGTATTGTTATTGTTCTCGTTACCGGAGTCTTTTGTTTGAGGCACATTTCTCTGATCATCCGTTGGTATACGGTTTTCCTGTGGAGTTTGTTCAATTGGGTTAAAATTGTTGCTGTTGGTGACCCAATTCCTTGTATTCATTTGGCGAGTTGCTTCTGCGTATGAGAATTTGTTGTTCACGAAGTTATTGATTTTGTTTAATTTTGCTTCATTGAGTTTTTTTCGTCGTTGGTTAATGTCTTTTTTCATCTTTAATAATTCGCTGATCATTGGGCAGACTCGGTAGGATGCCGGATGGTCAGTTCCACCACAGTTCGCGCAGCACAGTCCTTCTTTTTTCACCCTCTCCAGCGGGCAGTCGTTGGCATGATGTTGTTTCGCGCACCTGACGCATCTCGGTTGATAATGGCAGTTGGAGGTTGCATGACCTGTCCTTTGGCAGTTTGTGCACTGGAAAATTGCATTCTTCTTCAATTTTTCCCATTTTACTCTTTGGTACAGGATCGATTTTATACCGGTAAGGGAGACCATGTTGCTTTCTGCTGTCATAGTAATTATGAAATGATAGCGATCGGGCAAATTTCGATTGAAAATCATTTTAGACACTCTCACTGTAGATACGTCATTTGGTTGTAAGCTTTTGATTTCTTCCAATACATCTTGTTCTTCGAATCCTCCCCTGATTCCTTTCAGTACTATTTTAAGTAAGGACTTTGGCTTCATGTGCCTGGGAGTGAAAGTGTAGAATTCCACTGAATTGTTTTTTAAAATAATTATTGCATTACTGTATGTGTCAATATCATTAGTGTATAGTCTTATTAAGTTGTCATCACAGATGTTTACGAGGAATTTTCCCTTAGGCGCGTTGTTAGTCATTAAGAGCTCGATTGTCTCTTTTATACCAAGTTTATAGGCATAAATGGGCGGTGGTTTCGCCGATTGTTTCTTTGGATTCACTGTAGGGGTCGTGGGCCTCCGGTGGCTCCCTCAGTAGCGGCGGCGGGTACTAGGTCTGCGATGTCTGAGTCCCCGTCTTGGACGTTCATGGTATCCGAAACACTATCGAATCGGTTGGATACCGAGGTCTCTGCAATATCGGCTTCCTCTCTGCACTTGGCCGGTCTCTTGGACGGTTTGAACTCACCTGTTGCTTCTGCGCTCTCGGGGGTCTTGCCACCATACTGTTGTTGTTGTGCGGTATGATCGTTATTTTCTCTCTCTCGATCCTCTATCTGAATCGCTCGAGGAAACACTGCGTCGTTTGGCCGTTATGTTCAGTCTTGCCATTTTATTTTCAAGAATTCTATTGCAGTTAGAATGGCCGTATAGTTTCCCAAAAGTTTTAATATCGTGCTTTAACTTTGCCACAGAATCACTGCTTCTAGCTTGTGCACGTGAATGCACTTGATTGTTATTGTCCGCGGACATTTTTCGGGTTTTAGAGGTCCCCGCCAACCTTTTGTTCTTATAATATTTCACTACTCAGTGTCTTTTTGTTTCTTATTCTAATAAAAGATGGCATTACCTACTAATTACACTCACTATATGTACACTGCACCTGTACTTAACCTGATTAATTGTAAGCGAATAACGTTAAGCGCGGGCGAGATTTTAGGATATGACACCAAAAAGCAGGTAGAGCGCAATGCACGTCCTTCTCCTACGGCTGCCCAAGAGGTACTCGTGAGGCTCAGTGGTTTTTTTTTTTTTTTGAAAAGATAGTTTATTTATTCCGAATAACATTGATACATATTTAAGTATAAACTTCTTTAGGAACAACTTAATCAAAGTATAAATTTTTGCTGTCTAGGTAAAATACTTTACATCTCGGCAACAGTCTATATTTGGAGAACAGTGTTTTTCTCTTTATTAACATGATATATATTTGCAGTAGTGACTGCTTTTACGACGCAACGTTATTGTTATGATCGCTCCTTATTAATTAATAGATGCAAAAACCCCGGATTGGGATAAATCATCGGTCTTGGTATTTTGGTTTGTGTACTTATACTAGTGGGAGGGGCAAGTAAGGGACAGAGGGAGTGGGAGAAGGGCAAGGAAGGGAGAAGTAGGATGGGAGAGGGGACAGGGTTAGTTGGTAATTGGGATATGTAAGGCTGTATGGAAAGAAAGATATATACAAATTTACATGGATTTAGATACTTATGAACTATCAGTCTGTTGTATTTTGAATTAGTACTTATAAGTGTACTTATTTTTCACAAAGAGACGGCACGACCGTGGGGTCGGGGATTTGGCCGAATTTTTTTGTGGTGAAAGAGGACCCCTAGCACCTCACGTGGTTAAAGTAGTAGGACGCACTACTCGGAAAATTCTGAGAAAAATCGATTCAAAGTTTCCTAGGCGCCTTATGAGTTTAAAATGTCAAGCACTTGTCGAGCCGCCGTCTAGTCTAGACGGTTAGGGCTCGGTCTTTTGCGCCGAAGGTCTCTCGTTCGATTCCTCCTTCGGATCTTATTTTTTTTCTTTTTTTTTTGTTATCCCAACAATTATTAAAAGCGTTTCTCATCCCTACATTATTTTTTAAGATTTATATTAGCTCAAGAACGTAAAGTTTTTCATTCATTGAAAAATATTCATGCTCGTTGTTCTATTCGGTTTTATGGCCTTGTAAGGGTCTAAAGAATTTTGACCTGGGGTCCCCTTAGGATTATAACGGACATCTGTGCATATGACTGTGCGCGAGTCTGTGAGAATTGAACAGCAGTTCATTTTTCGATTTCGTCGTGAACAGACGTGCCTATTTCTTAAATTTCAAAGTTCTCTTACAATTCGAAGTTAAAAATGTCGACTGAAGAAGTTGCTGGCTCTTCTGGAATAGGAGAGGAAATTCCTGAAGAATCCATGTACAGTGATAAATCAAAATCGCGATTGAAGGACGCAGTAGTTTATTATGAAGAGCTGTTGACGGAAAATAATTTAATTGCATCGACACCTTCGGAAGAAATATCTCACGATGCTATGTTATTGGCCGGAGAACTTTATAATAATACATTGGAACTTTTGGGTGAAAAAAAATTCGTAATTGAAGAGGAATTAATTCACGCTCATGAGTCGTGAACTTCAAAGTCGTGAACATTGCTAAAGCGCATCCCACGTGGTCTTTGGCGACATTGCAAAAAAAAGGATGCAGCCGCTTGAAGAGAAAAGAATTCTTTCACAATGGGAGAATAATATTAAAAGTGGTGGAACAAGATTGGACAAATTTCAGGCGATAGATTCGTGGACCTACGACCGTTTTGTGGAAGCAAGACAGCAATATCAGCAAGGTACGACAAGAAATTTACAATAATGGGCGTTGGCTGCTATTGCACAATTCATCGATTTCAATTTCAAGGCGTCTGATCGATGGGTCATGGCATTCGAACAGAAACACAAAATTTCTCAACGCAAAATCACGAAACTGGTTTCGAAAAAAGAGGCGGCATCAATGGAGGAAATCTTGGCGTTTGCAGAGATCTTTCATCGATAGACGTGCCATTTAATACCTCAATACCATGAGGATTATGTTATAAATACTGACCAAATAGGTAAATACAAGTTTTCTGCGTACAAAATGTTTTTACCGATGCAAAATGTATAAATTCAAAATTAATTATATAAAAAGTTTTCTACATACATATCCGACTATTTTTTAATATTCCAAATACTATTTTTTTTCAGGATGTCAATATCAATCTGTTTTCAACAGGACACTCACTCAAAAAGGGAGTATAACAGTTTTCGTCAAAAAGTCGGATTTGAATAAAGTGACGCATTCGTACACCGCACAATATTCCATAACATTATCCGGAAAAGTGCTCCCAGATGTCTTCGTATGTTTGCAAGAGGCGACCGGTCATTTCGGACCTCGTATTCAAAAATTAGTAGATGGCTATGCCAATATATATACGAACGTCATTGCAACATCATCGAAGTCCGGAAAACTAACAACAGCCTTATACACGGATTTTCTCCAGAAATGTTTAAAAATTTACTTCGGGGAGAATAAATTTTTGCTTCTCATAGACTCTTGGGGGGGGGGGGGGGGGTCAGACAAATCCAGAGATGTATGATGAAATCTTTCAAGATGATGAAAATATGCCAACTTGCTCTGTAAAAGCAATTCCTCCAAAATGCACTCCCTTGATGCAACCTTGTGACGTTTACTTTTACAGACAAGTTAAAAATTTCATAAAGCGCTTGCAAAATTGCAGCGAATTGTTAGAGCAGAATCGTGAAATTAATTCCCGGGAAGATTGTATAAAAATCCATTCAATAATTCACCATCAATTATCTTCACCAATATTCGGAGACATGATTCAATATGCCTGGTTTGCCTCAAAATTGTCAGTTACTAGAAATATTTTCATGAATGTTAATGAGACATATTTTTGTACGGATGTATTGCAAACTCCCTGCGATTGTAAAAAATCCGCTTTTATATGTTGCGCAAGATGTCGCAAAAATTATTGCTTTGTTTGTTTCTACGATAATTACCACTGCGATTTTTGTATATAATTATTATATGAATAAAAATTGAATATTTCCTAATCGACTTTGTTATTCTCATTAAAAACCCAATGTTCCTCCTCATATAGTACTTTACAATGAAAAATAAAAAAACCCACCGTTATGAATTGTTTTATTGGAAAAAAAATAAAATAATTATAAAAAAATGAAAATAATTTTAAAAAAATAATGTAAATAAATTTTAAAAAATAATGTAGGGTTGAAAAACGCTTTGAATAATTGTTGGGATAACAAAAAAAAAGAAAAAAAGATCCGAAGGAGGAATCGAATGCGAGACCTCCGGCGCAAAAGACCGAGCCCTAACCGTCTAGACTAGACGGCGGCTCGACAAGTGCTTGACATTTTAAACTCATAAGGCGCCTAGGAAACTTTGAATCGATTTTTCTCGAAATTTTCCGAGTAGTGCGTTATACTTCGTTAACCACGTGAGATGCTAGGGGTCCACTTTAACCACAAAAAAATTCGGCCAAATCCCCGACCCCACGGTCGTGCCGTCTTCTTGTCAGTCTTATTCTAGTAAGTATTTACGTTTCTTTGGTTTACTCGAATTATTTCGAGATTCTTTAGTCGAACTTTCGTTGGTTCTTTGGTTGAGGTATGTATTACTTTAGTATGCATAATTGAGTAATTGATTAGTCGAACTCGATGTTCCTCCATCTTCTTCGATGATTGTTTGGACGTCTGAATCTCGTTCTTCTTCTCAACTCGTCGAGAAACCTTGCATCCCCTCTTAGCCACCAGTAGTTCGCAGACAATCTAGTGGTGTCTTTTGTGTCTCTTTTTGGGAGGGTTTTGTCAAACATGAGTTTTTCGTTGACGTAGTCTAGAGGGTCCCGGCTTATGCTCTTTTTGCAGCTATGCTTTGTTTTATGATAAATTATCGGCACATTGTTGCTGTCTTGAATTAGTTCTTGACGATCGCAGTAAGTGAATAGTTGTGGTGGAATGTATCCGGTTTGTAATAGAGCGTGTATTTCCCCGTCATTTCGATAGATGCTTAAAAGGTTCTCCAGGATATTGTTGTTGACTTTGGTTAAACTTGCGTAGTAGTTCCTGCATAGTTTAATCATGAAGCAGTCGATTCGTGGGATGTTTGATTTATTGTACACCTCGCTGTTTTTAGTTCTGCGGGTGTAGTTTGAGTTTGGAGTTCTGTGAAATCTCAGGCATGATCTTAGGATGGATCTTTCCAGTCGTCGATATTTTTCCATTACAATGGGTCCTGTGTTCCAAGTTATTGGTGTTGCATATGTCAAGATGGGTCGTATCAATAATTGGTAGCAGATAATTTTGGCTCTGCTTTCGAGGTTCGTGTTGTAAAATAGCCTAGCGTTGATTCGTATGGTCTTTTTGGCTTTTTCAATTTGGTTTTTATGATGTAGGTTCAGTCTGAAGAGATGATCGAAGGTGACTCCCAGGTATTTCACTGATGATTTGGTTGGAATGTCGATGCGTTCGTCAGTCGGTCCGTCCGTTGCGTTGAGTTTGAATTTTTTAATTCTCTTGTCTGTCGATGCTTTGATGTAGTTGACTGGGCGCCTCAAAACAATCGTCTCGCATTTGAGTGGGTTGATTTTTAGGTTCCAGTCCAGATAGTATTTGTTGACTCTGTCGACTTTGTCTTGAAGCGATCGTTGGATTACTTCGACGTTGTGGTCAGCCTTGTAGATAATTAGGTCGTCTGCGAAAGCGATGGAGTGGCACCGCTCTTCGTTATTCAGCCCGAACTCATTGATGACTTCGCTGTTAAATATGTTGAAAAGGATGGGCGAAGTGACGGTTCCCTGTTGTAGTCCTTCTGTTATTTTGAATTTTCTGCTGGAGAGGTGAGTGCCATCCCACGTATGAAATTTTTTTCCTCTTATCATGTCGAGGACGAGCGTGACGAGTCCCATTGGGAAATTGTACATTTTCATTTTATGGATCAGGCCTTTATTCCAAATAGAGTCGAAAGCCTTTTCCAAATCGATCAAGACAGCTCCTATAATTAGGTTGTTGTGTAGGTACCCGTTTATATCTGATGAGAATTTATTTAAGGCGTGTGTTGTAGAGTGTTTATTCTTGAAGCCAAATTGGTTGTCGGGGACTATGTCGTTCTTAACGCAGTGTATGGTCAGCATGTGTTTTATCAGTTTTTTGTACACTTTGCTCATGTTGATAGTGAGGCTGATTGGGCGGTAGCTTTTCGCGTCTTCCGGATCTTTTCCCTTCTTTAAGATTGGTAGTACCTTTGCGATTTTCCATCTGATGGGGCAATAAAAGTTATTTAGTGCATTGTTGAAAATGGTAGTGTAGTCTATGATGATGTCCCGAGGTAGGTTTTTAATTGCTATTGTAGGAATATTGCCTAGCCCGGTCGACGTTTTGTTTTTGAGTTTCTTGATAATGTTTTCAACTTGCAGGTAATTGAATAGGAACTGTGGTGCTCCTTCTTGCTGAGTCGGGCTGTGTGCAGGGTTCTCGGGTGAAAATACGGTGAATGTTTGTCTGCATCTTCTAAGGTATTTTTTCCAGTCCGCCGTTTCTTTGAACGGATTATCTACCGTTTCCCGCGTGGCAGTGTTATCATTTGTGTATCTGGGTGAATTGATCGATTCTAGATATTTCCCAATGATTTCAAGCTTGTCGTTGGGTTCAGTGGCTAGGATTTCATTGTTATTTACTAGGTGTGGATAACTTCGAAATATTCCGTTGCTGAATTCGCTGCTGTCACGCACGATTCTCAGTGTGTCGATACCGATGCTACTTTTTGGGCGTAGCATTGCGTTTATTTTGGGGAAAAATTCGTGGGGGTTTTTGTAGTTGATACTTTTCATTTGGGCTGCCCAATATGCTGTGACTGTCTTTTTAAATTCTTTATTTAGTAATTTGTTCACTCTTTTTATTGTCCCTTTGATTCTGTTTAGTTCCTGTCTACTGAGTCTGATTGTACGTCTGCTAATGGCTTGGAAGAGTCTAGTTATCAGGAACGATTTATATCTGTGGAGTTTCGTGATGGTGTTGTTATCGTATTTTTTATAATATTCGTCGTGTTTATTGTTTCTTTTCGGTATTGTCTGGTGAATGGCGTCCCGTATACGTGATTCTAGTTTGTGTATATGGCTGTCAATTTCTTCTAATGCGAGGTTTCTGTCTGTCGGGATAGGATTGTATGTTGAATTCGGGTTGGTCAGTTGTCTTTTGAATTTATTCCAATTTGCTTTTTTGTAGTTAAATGAGGTTGGTCTTGTAATTTGTCTAGGTAGCCCCTGCAGTAGTGTGTTTGTATTGATTGAGAAAATTAAGGCGTTGTGGTCACTGTCGTATGATGCTGTGTTAAGTTTACCGTTATGTTTGTCCAGGATATCTATTCTGCAGTCCAGTAGTCCGTGGTCCAGGTAGGACCCTGCGCTTGGGAAAGTAGGGCTGCTCGGAGGGTACCAGGCTGCTTTGTACTCGACGCTATGATCGTTCACCCATTGTATTATTTGGCGACCTCTGTCGTTCGTCACTGAGTCGCCCCAAGTTGTGTTGCGAGCGTTGAAGTCCCCCGCGATGATATAAAAAATGTTGTCGTTGTCCAGGTTGAAGTCTGCTACCAGTTTCTCAAGTTCTTGTATGAAGGTGATGGAGGCGTTCTGTGTCGCATAGAGGCTGATGATAATTAACGTGTTGTTTGAATTTACCTTGATTTTAGCCGCTGTGTATTCAATGACTTTATTGTTTTTGGCGTTTGCATGCGAGACGTGGGCGTACTGTAGTCGATTATGTATGGCGATCGCCGTGCCGCCACCTCTCCTGCCAGTGGGACGGTCATTTCTGACGATGTCGTGGTTGTCCAGACGAATTCGGTGTTTGCTGTTTAATTTTGTTTCTGACAGTAGCGCGATATCGATTTCATGTAGTTTAATGAATTTTTGCAGATCGTACCTTCTTTTTACTGTGCCTATCGAATTGACGTTAACCGCTGCGATTTTAATGACGTTATTTTGTAATGTCATTTTATTCGATGTTTAAGTAGCTCATAATATAGTCAATTCTCACCGCATTTTGCGTTACTTGCACTCTGATATTTTTCATCTCTGCCAAGATTTCGTTTTTGAAATTATTGAGGATTTCTTCGACTCTACTGGAAGAAGAAAGGTTGTTGTCGTTGACGGTGTCTCTTGTCCAAGACGTTTCCCTGTGGTTGGCTGCCGGTGAGTGTTTCGGTCGAGGGGTAGGTTCTATTGCGTCTGTGTCATCTCTGTTGCTGAGGGTCCAGTTTCTCGTATCTGCTTGACGTGTTGCGTCTGCGTACGAAACTTTTGGCTGTACAAAGTTATTTATTTTCTTTACTTTTGTATCGTATAATTTTTGCCTCCTTTTGGTCAAGTCTTTTTTCATTTTTATTAATTGATTGAGTATCGGGCAACCGCGATAGGATGCTGGGTGACCCGTTTCTCCGCAGTTCGCGCAGCGGAGTCCCTCGTTCTTCCCCTTCTCTAAAGGGCAGTCACTTGCGTGGTGCGGATCTGCGCATCTGACGCACCTCATTTGGAAGTGGCAGTTCGAGCTGGCATGACCTGTCCGCTGGCACTTGGTGCATTGGAAGATGGGTTTCTTCCTTAATTTTTCCCATTTTACTTTTTGGTGAAGCATGGTTTTTATCTTTGTTAATGAGGCCATATTACTGTCTGTCGCTATTGTAACTATGAAATGGTATCGCTCGGGAGTATTGCGGTTGAAAATCATTTTAGATACTTTCATAATTTTTATATCTTTGATATTCATGCTCGTGAGTTCCTCTGCTATCTCGGATTCGTCGAATCCTCCTCTAATTCCCTTCAGCACCACCGATTTGTGCTTCATATGCCTGGGCGTGAAGGTATAAAATTCTACCGATTTGTTCTTCAAAATGTCGATAGCACTGTTGTATGTTTCAATATCGTTTGTAATTAATCTAATCATTTTGTCTTCGCGAATATTTACGAGGAATTTGTCCTTAGTAATCTTGTTCACGGCTAGAAGCTCGATTGTCTCTTTTATGCCAAGATTGTGCGCATAAATGGGTGGCGGTTTTAGAGATTGTCTCTTTGTAATTACCTCTTTAGCTTGTGAGCCTATTTTGACTCCATCGGTGGTGGTATCCCTCTCCTCCATTTCTGATTCATCGCCCTGGACGCTCATGGTGTCTGAGAGGCTCTCGTATCGGTTGGACACCGAGGTTTCTTCCGTACCGGTCTTTTTCCGGAGTTTGGCCGGTCTTTTGGGCAGTTTGAAATCTGCTGTTGCCTCGGAGCGTTCAAGGGCCTTCCCCTCCTGCTGCTGATGCTGTTCAGACTGTTCTTTGTCTGAATCTGGTGACGCGTTGCGTCGTTTCGCTTTAACATTCGGCTGCACCGCTTTGCGTTCTAAGATTCCTTTCAGATTGATCGAACCATGCATTCTATTAAACATTTTCGCGTCGTGTTTTAGTTTCGCGCGCGCTTCACTAATTAATAAACTTGTCCCGGAGGGCCCTGGTTTATTGTTGTCTAGTGACATTGTCGGGAATTTGGGGTACCCGCGAACCTCTTTGTCTTTGTAGCACTTCACTATTGTGGGAATGTTAGCGTCTCTTAAAACTAATTTTTGGTGCCGAGGCACCGCCTCATTATTGAAACTGCACCTGCCCTCAGGCAGCTTATTAGTAATCGGCACTTTTTATTTTTTAAACATACACTTTAAAGTCGTGATATAATAATGTGGGTAAACAAAACAAAACAAAACACCAACTTTAGAGAAGGTCGTATAGCACGTCTGTCACGTTCGGCTATTCGAGATGAACTGAGAGGCTCAGTGGTCTAGGGGTATGATTCTCGCTTTGGGTGCGAGAGGTCCCGGGTTCAAATCCCGGCTGAGCCCAATTTTTTTTTCGTCACAAAAACTTTTATTTTCGTTAAAAAAACTCTGAAAAATGTAATTTTTCAATTTTTTAATGCAACTCTATTGATTTTTCGTAATTATTATGTTGAAGTAACATTTCGAAACAATTTACCAGTCTGATGAACCCGATGTACGGTTATAGTGAAAGTCGTGATTCTAATTAATATAGCAAGGCATTTGGGATCCTGTAGAGTGTGTTTATGTACAATGGAAAGTGATTTATTGAAATTTATGTAAAATTTGTTGGAGGGTTCATGCGAAGCGAGTCTACTACACCATAATATGCACGATGTACACAAGTGGCTCGACACGTCCAGGTCCTTTAATGAGGTTTGTCCTCGTGGTTAACCTCTACAAAGGCTGTTAGCTTTGACACTAGGTGTAAGCCGGAATTCCCAAATGCCCGCCAGCAAAAAGACGATGACGCGTAGGAAAACACAAATACCAACAAAATCAGAAACGTCGCATTACGAAGGGCAACACTTTCAGGCTTTTAGTCACTTTTTTCATGCCTTACGTCAATTTAAACGATACTCAGCATGCCGAAGTGAAAAAAAAAACAAATAAATTATTTTTGTTTACACAAATAATATTGAAATAGCAAGATTGAAAATTTGAAGAAAGTAAGAGGGAGAAAGAGAGAGAGAGAGAGAGAGAGAGAGAGAGAGAGAGAGAGAGAGAGAGAGAGAGAGAGAGAGAGAGAGAGAGAGAGAGAGAGAGAGAGAGAGAGAGAGAGAGAGAGAGAGAGAGAGCGAGAGGGGGGGAGGGAGAGAGGGAGGGAGAGAGAGGGAGAGAGAGGGGGAGAGAGGGGGCGGGAGGGGAGGGAGAGGGAGGGAGAGGGAGGGAGAGGGGGGGAGAGGGGGGGAGAGAGAGAGAGAGAGAGAGAGAGAGAGAGAGAGAGAGAGAGAGAGAGAGAGAGAGAGAGATTAAAAATATTACATTATCGATTTGGAGATGAGATGAGTTTGTAGAACTTGAAGCGATTTTCCAAAATTGCAAATTCCTTCGACAATTATGAGAGAAAATATTCTTGAAAAGCTCAGTTTATAAACGAATGTAAACTCAATTAATATAGGGGTGTCGTTGCAAATGAGATAAATAAAAATAAATGCCGTAGTTCGTTGGCTGTACTCGCGTGTTCAATTATCGCGTGTGGCAAAGTGCATGAGCTTGTTGACCGCAAAAACGTGACACAATATGGCGTGCCTTTGATCTGATAATACAAAACTAGGCCTAAAAATCTCAACTTTCTCCTTTCGATTATTCTTTTTGCAATCTTTCTCGTAAATACTTGGTGAAAAACTGGAAATGATTTTCCTGTGGTTAACAAACTGTTCGTGTTGTGCAACCGTAATTCTGTGTGACCTGAACTCGTTTAAGAGTTCACTGAGGTTACAATAACAATTCAAACCTAATTTCAATTAGTCAAAAATAAATGTTGGAAAAATCGACTTCATTACAGAAAGCAACGAATCAGATATCCTTTCATTTTACGATATCAAACTATTTATAACATCAAATAAAAGTACACGGAGAAAATATTCTACCTGGCCAAAAATCCCCTCCCCGGGGAAATAACCTTGGACAAGTATATTGTTGACCCCTGTTTCCATTTGTTTTCACAGAAAAAAAACTACCCAAAAAAGTACAAAATTTTTAAAAAATTGGCAAGATTGAGATAGGAAAAAGAAGATTGTTTCTATGAAATAATTATACTCCAAATGACAAATAGAAATGAAAAACTTCACATATTTTATCGAGATCCCAAGAAAAAAGCAACAATGCCCATCGTGAATGTCTGGTAAAAAATAGAGTCTACAAGTAAATGATCAATTTGCGCATAAAAAAAATAATTACTTTACAAAAACAGAAATGGAAAAGCCAATGATTTACGTTCAGCACTAAAATTGATAATATCCATAATAGGACAAGTATTTTATTGTCGCTTGAGGATGGAGTATTTAAAAAAAAGCAATAATTAGTTGGTTATTGAAAAAAGTCACCAATGTACAAAAATAAAAATCGGTCAAAAGAACAGAGTCCAGAAAAAAAAATCGGGATGAAAAAAAAATTGAAGAAAAAAATTTCAAACGAAAAAAATTACATTGAAAAAAAAATTTCGGCCGAAGTACTTGGCGAGTTTATAACACATACAACATTACGTGAAATACATTACGTGATCCAAGCTAAGCAAAAAAACTCGCCAAGTACTTCGGCCGAAATTTTTTTTTCAATCTAATTTTTTTCGTTTGAAATTTTTTCTTCAAGTTTTTTTTCATCCCGATTTTTTTTCTGGACTCTGTTCTTTTGACCGATTTTTATTTTTGTACATTGGTGACTTTTTTCAATAACCAACTAATTTTTGCTTTTTTTTAAATACTCCATCCTCAAGCGACAATAAAATACTTGTCCTATTATTGATATTATCAATTTTAGTGCTGAACGTAAATCATTGGCTTTTCCATTTCTGTTTTTGTAAAGTAATTATTTTTTTTATGCGCAAATTGATCATTTACTTGAAGACTCTATTTTTTACCAGACATTCACGATGGGCATTGTTGCTTTTTTTCTTGGGATCTCGATAAAATATGTGAAGTTTTTCATTTCTATTTGTCATTTGGAGTATAGTTATTTTATAGAAACAATCTTCTTTTTCCTATCTCAATCTTGCCAATTTTTTAAAAATTTTGTACTTTTTTGGGTAGTTTTTTTCTGTGAAAACAAATGGAAACAGGGGTCAACAAATGTACTTGTCCAAGGTTTTTTCCCCGGGGAGGGGATTTTTGGCCAGGATATAACTTCTTTTTTTCTGAACAGCTCTGAATCCTAGAATTTTTACATGATAACAGATAATCCTTGAATATTTACGCTGACATAACCAGTAAAACCCTAGCTCAATATCAAATATGCAATGCGATGCTATAAAGAAAAAGCGAACGAACTTAGTACAGCTTGCACAAACAAAGCGCAGAAATTCATTTCAGTTAACACCTCGCGTTTCCTGCAGTATATTGAGAAATTCGATACATATATTTGGTGCGTCTCAGCAATGTGCATTTCACTAATATGAGAAAAACATGAGCGAAAGACCAAAAATGAAACCGTATAGAAATATTTGTGGAACACTTTTTTTTTAACAAATCATATCACAATGCACACTAAAAACTTGAATGAATATTGAATTTTTACATTGTTTTCTCGTGCTTTTATTTCCACTTATATCTTTTGCACAAGCCTGACCGAGCGATGCCATTACACTATTGCTGAATTTCTGATCCTTCGACTTGTTGTGAAATATGATAACAGATGATCCTTGAATATTTATGCTGACATAATCAGTAAAACCCCAGCTCAATATAAAATATGTAGTGCGATGCCAAAAAGAAAGAGCGAAGGAACTTAGCACAGCTCGCAGTAACGAAGCGGTGATCCTTGTATGTAAAGAAAATAAGGCATCTCTTGTTTCCGCAAGAAATAGCAAATGCTTCATTGCTTTAAGTTTCACCAGTTTTTTAGATCAAATTGTCGAAGCAGAGAATCTCAGCCCAATTCACAGCTCGCAGCGCCTTTAGTATATTGGTAAATTTCTTGAAGCCGAAAAGAAAAATCGAAGGAACTGAACACAACCTGCAGAATATTTGAAATTTTATGTTTATTTGTAGACCGCACCTGAAAAGTATTGAAAATCATGATTTCACGACAAAAGTTATTTGTCAAATTTTTATAATTAAAGTATTTCATCAACAATTAATATTTTTACAGGTTTTTATTTATGAGCACATGATACATCTTGTCACAACTATTTTCATACACTCACTTTTGGAAAAAAAACGCAGTCTTTTGATCTATAAGAAAAATTTAAGTGACATGATTGAAAAAAAATCG
The DNA here is from genome assembly GCA_963989365.1 of Rhimphoctona megacephalus. Lineage (NCBI taxonomy): Eukaryota > Metazoa > Arthropoda > Insecta > Hymenoptera > Ichneumonidae > Rhimphoctona > Rhimphoctona megacephalus. The sequence continues at coordinate 14,257,380 of OZ022421.1, read as the reverse complement.
TTGCGTTCTAGATTGAAACTTCAACATCATTATTTGCGAATTCACACATTTTCAGAACGTATAACACTGATTTTTAAGGTTATGTTCGTTGTATTTTCTAGCACTTATTCCGGCCACACTAATTAACGGTTTTATTCGGATTATTTTATACGGAAAAATAAAAATGATAACCTCAACGAGTGGTGAGGTTTGTTTTTATTTCGCTTTTCTGGAATCCGAAACAAAAATGATTTCACCAGCGGGTGCGAGGTTATCTTTTTTAATTTCGCTGATGATTAATTCCGAGATATTAAAAAATATTATTATCACATTTCGCAATATTTATATATTACCGTTTTTTCGCACTATTTATATTTTTAAACTATTTTTATATTTAAATAATATTTAAAATATATTATTTATATTTTAAACTATTGATGAATCACGATTTTTCACAATCTAAAAAACACGCGATTTACACGACTCGCACTTTACACTGTCAAAAGTCAAAACTACCGTCACACTGGTTAAACATTCAAACTTTCCGTGGTATGGGTGCAGAGGAATGTAGTCACAGGGCCACGTTCAAAAACATCACTCGTGTGGACACTGGTTTACCGGTTTGGGAACACAGGGAAATGACCACACTCGTGACCAATCAGAATCTCGATAGGCATGCTGAGGCCTTTCATTGTGACATATACAGACACGTCAAATTCTTCGATGTGTTGGAATTTTTGCATAATTTTGAGCCTGTGCAGAGTTTTTTCTCAGCAAATGCGGCATCAATCGTGCTGATTTAAAGCTCAATCGAAAGATTTTTTCTTAATTAGTCTCCAGTTCAATTTTCAAGTCATAATCTGTCTCCTGAGCTTCGTAATTCGAGAAAATGACTTTCAGTTTTTACCCCCACCACCGAAATTTACTTTATTCAGAGATAATATACTCTGGCGAGCCTCGGGCCAGCAGACGACAGAGCTGTCAAATGTACTTGTCCCGAGACTCTACCGAGCCTCTTGATAACAGTTTAGTGTCACCACACTTTCGTGCGACTATGTCAAACAAAACACGAAAAATTGAAGTGTTTCATATTTTTTAAAGATATTTCACAGTAATTTTTCATTATCAAAACCTGAAAATTTACAAGTACTAGATATTACAGTGTGTTTCAATAAAGTTTAGTATATTTTCGATGAGGAAATTGCCGTTTCTTTTTAAAAAACTTATTACATATTTGAGTATCGTAGTTGCAACAGTACAAAGGAATATGCTTTTTCTTCGTCTTCGGTTGAAAAGATCACATATTTCTTCTTCTTTTTGGTCATGTTTTTTTTTCTCTCCATTCCTTGTCTTGTTAGCTTCAGGTGCATTTTTCATTGAATTAATTTCGCAAGCCTCAGGCAAGCTACCTCATATTAGAGAAATTTATTGAATTAATTTCGCAAGCCTCAGGCAAGCTACCTCATATTAGAGAAATTCAGCAATTTTCGCTTAACCAATATTCCATTTTTTAATAAATTCTTTGATACTACACTAAAAAAAGGCACAGTGTTGAGAACGGAGGCGTAGTTGGCTCAACTACGCCTGGAGGTTGGATACGGCGAAACCACTGGCGTAGTTGACGCAACCTCCGCGCGTGGTTGAAGGTATTTTTTTGAAGGTATTTTGTTGAACCAACTACGCCTGCAATTTGAGGTAAAACTTCAAATATTCGATAGAACCAAAACAGTTTTTGAATAAAATTAAATAAATATTTGAAATGGTACCATCGTATTGCTCAGGAAATAGGGAAAAGTATATTTCAGTCAATTGTATCAATCATGTTTGAATTAAACGAATTGCATTGTGTAATTAAAACGTACAGTGCTAAGTTTTACAGTATCGAACAATTATGATTTTGAAATAACTGTAAGAAATATTTGACTTTTTTTTGATATATGTATTTTTTGAAATATTTTTTATTTAGTATTTTTGATTTTATATTATGCGACATTCAATAGTAAATACGATTGATCGTTTTTTACTCTCTCGTAAGAGCGCCTATCCTAACAGAATTAAGTGGCAAAACCTTTTTATATTAGCGTACTTTAAGCGGATTGATCGTTATTAAATAATTCAATGTCGGAGCTTTATCGGTACACGAGCGGTGTGACGCTTACGCGAGAGCGCTCCGCCCGTGGCCCTCTAGCAGATTTCTGCCACACTAGAAATCCAGCAAGGGAATAAGGCTGTCCGGTTACAATATGTATAATTCATATTAAACAAAACTTATTGTTTGCGCAACAAAATTTTAGTAGCTTCAGCAAAAGGTTTATTTGTTCGAATAGTAACAAAAGATTTCATCCAAATTACTACTAGGTAATTAGCTTGACCACAAATTATATTCCGTTGATCTATGGTGTCATTGAATTCAATTCTCGTAGTTTATTCGATGCTATTATTTTATCAAGTCATGAACAAACCGTATACAAATCAACCCCCGTGTTATTAATACAAATTCAATCGATTCTGTATCTCAAGTTTTGTTTTTTTTTTAACATTTATTGCGGTTGTATCACATAAAATACACTCAACTCAAATAAATTAAAATTTAGCAGCAAAATCGTGGCGTAGTTGTCTCAACGACATAACTTTCAATGGATCAACCACCGGGTGACTAACTAAACGTAATATGACTATTGGCGCAACGAAATTCGTCCAACCTCATCGCGTACTTGGCAATACTTTAATTTTTTTTTCAGTGTACATACGGAATATGAAACTTTTGATACTACATATGTGAATATAAAAATAAAAACATTGGGGGCTTTGGACACGTCCGACAGACATCAAAAGTAGAGTGTGGCGAAATTTGTTAATCAAGCTTGCGACAACATTTGGTTCTCACCAACTAATCAAAAGTGTTGACCACCGCGCAGTTTTAATGTTAAAAATATTCTTCCTAACAATCACATGACACCAGTGCTGTTTTTTTTAATACTTTCCATGAGATCAACACAAAACGTACAACTTAGACATATAGTGATAATTTATATAATGATTATATTAATTAAAATTTGCATAATTAAAAATTGTACTCAAGATCTGTAAATTTGGAGTTATAAAATTAATGAGGAAAATGTGGAAAAACATTTTACATCAATTTTACGCGAAAAAATTGATTAATTTATTTTCTTCAAGATGTATATTTACGAACATGCCCCAGCGGCTCGATATCAAAGATTAAGAAGATAAAAAAAAACAATTAAATTCAGAAAAAAACTAAATTATTATACAAGAAACCTAAATGGCGGAGAATTTTATTAATCTGGCTATTGTAAATGGCAGAGAAAACGGTTTCGACTTTCGAGTACCCGCACCCGGGACCACTTGTCGAAAAAACGCGGCAACGCACCCTGAGCTGGCTGTCGAAGCGGCTTTTTACCAGTTTTGATGGAGCGCCTCTTCAGAGTGCACAAGAGGGACATGAATTAATGCGGCGAGAGTATTAAAGAAGAGAAAATGGAGGAGAAAAAAAACGTTCAACGGAGAGACTGGAGAGGCTTGTTGATGGATATATATACTTTTGTATGTATCTCTTTCCACTTTTGCAGCTCCCACCCTTTTCTAAGTTACCACACTTCCCCACTTCCTCTTTTGCGCTTTTGATATTTTTCGACCAGGCCAACCGTTGAACTGTGCGAGAAACACTCTATGGTGTGATTTCTTTTTTCAGTGACGAATCGTTCCTATGGTACAAACAGAAGAATCCACTCGTTCACAGGACTCTCGACACTTTGCCCCATTGTACAAGCACCCGGTATTTTTTCTCGTACAATTTCTTGGAAAGAAATAAAAAGTGGAAGTTTGATCGAATATTCATCAAACTGATGGGCTTAACATTGTATTTACTAATCAAAAACGAGTTTACGAAGAGAAAGCTTAGCGTTATAAAACTATTTTACATAACTGCTGGTCCTTAATTGCTCATTGATTATGAAAAAATATATAAATCATTCGAAAATCACTTTACGTCACTTTGCTATTGATCGACAATTAATTATGATTTAAAAATAAAATTCTATCGCTAAAAAATTATTTTACATCACTCGGTGATTAATATATAATCAATTATAAGCTTAAAATAACATTACATTCCTATAAAATCATTTAAAGCCCCTTTGCTATGTTTTATTACCATTTTTTGCCCAAAATTTTGAAGATGAATTACAGATGATGAAATTTTGTAACGAGATCTTCCCGAATGCGTAACATCGAGAAATCTCTCAGTTGGGTTTGATTAATTGGAGATTCAAAGTTGGAGGAGCTTCGTACAGATTGCAATTCAGTTGACTCGGTTCGTTACACGCGAGCTGTAGGTCGTGCTGGGACACGAAACTTCGGTAAACTAGGAACAGAAGGGGAGAGGATCCTCAAGGGGACGAGACTTGACTGACTAATTCCGGTCGAGGCGAATCAGCTAAACCTTGGGATACAAATTTTCCGAATATTTGTCTAAATCCAATATCATCCATCATCCTATACTCACGTATGTGGGTTTCCGTCAAGTTTAATTACGTTTCTTTTGACTCAGTGAGATCCTTACGGATCTAAGAAAACGAATTAATATTTGGTACAATTGAAGGAGTAACAACTTTTCTATTTACGTCTTTTAATAAATTGTCAATAAGTATAGAAATCGTCGATGTTCGTTAAAAAAAAAATGTACATTGACAACGCTTTATTGCCAAATAATCGTCAGAACGAAATACGTCTATTTGAATATAAATAAATTATGACAATACTAAACTATAAACAACGCCTATATAAAAAGAAACAAAGTTTGGGTTTGCTTGGACTTCTCAACGAACACAGTAAATAAAAGAAATCAATAAATTTTACAATAATCTATAAAAATACGAAAGGTTTCCTTAATGAATATTAGTTCATTGTAAAAATATTAAACGAAATAATATTTAACGTTTAATTCACTCATTTTTTCGAAGTTCTGTAATACGGTTCATTTCTACAGTGCAATAAATAATGAGGGGGCAGAAACCAAAAACGCCATTGAATCTGCAACGAAAACTGAATGAAGTGAATATATATATATAAACACGAGAATGTTTTGTTTTCAGTCAACGAGGTCTGCTATCACGAAACGGGAAAAATGCACTCTGCAAAATTGCGCTCTGAAATAGGAGTTTTGTTTCAAGTTTAAACAAATATTTCCTACCATGCTGAACAAACATTCGCGTCTACGGAATAAAGAGAATTTTTCATTCGCTCAATCTCCGCTAATAAATTAGTTTACATTCTGCAAAATTCGAGTACTTCTGTGAAAATAAGATTTATCAGGGGTTTGTGAAAAGCGAATGATATAAATCGACGATGGGCGATAAACGGTTTCTATGGAAACGTAATTGATTAGAGACTCATTGAAATTCATTGAAAGGAGGATCTCCTAGAGAACGTGGAGATAAATCACGAGCGACAGAGTTTTGTAACAGTTATCAAAATGATGGATTCAAATCCTGCGATTTAAAATAGTAAAAAAGAAAAAAACACGTTCCCATTCATGAAAAACGGATCGATTTGAACGAAAAACATGGCAATTTATCGACAACAATGTGAAGAACGTGTTACAATATGTTTTGAGGAGGAGCAAAAAATTCTGAGAAGCTTGTTATAGGGATGTAGGAAAACCAGAACGATGATCGAGCACACAAAATTCTCTCATGACTGCTCCGTGTATATATATATATATATATAAATATATTGTAACCGCGTGACACGAAAATCTCTCTCGCTAAACGTCCTTTAAGTGTACAATTGAGGGGTGGAAAGAAAAGCGAGTTGGCGTATCAAAAGTACCGCTCGCGCGCACGTTACTCTTCAAGAGCTCGTTCGCTTCAAGTCCCATGGAAAAAAAGGAGACGCGGAAAAAGTTGCCTTTTTGGAAAGGTGACAATTTTTCGTTCGGTTCACGGGAGAAGAACCTTTCATTCATCTCTAAAATCGTGAGTGAATGGAGAGTTTTTCCTGTGCCAAAGGACTCTCTGCGGGTTTTTTAATTCTCTCTCTCTCTCCCTTTTCTCCTCTTTTTCTCTCTTATGGACAAACTTGTGTGTGAATGGAAGTCAACCTTAGCGTACGAAAAGTCGTTCCAGGCTTGAGAAAAGAGAGCGAAGGTGAGAAGAAGGAAGAAGAAGCAAAAAAGGTACCACACAGAGGCGCTGCCTCGCCCGCTGGGTCTTTCGCGTCACAAGTGTGCCATTGTGGCTCTTCGAGAGCTATTCTCTCCCCCACACCCCATTGTAGAGGCCCTGCTCCTTAACACCATTAACTACGTTTTACCTTAAATTTGGCTCAAAGTGGGGGCCCTCTTGACAAATTTTACGAAAATTTACAGAGGACCATCATTCTCATACGCTTCGTCGCCCATAATGCCGATCTCTTGAACGATTTCTACACTCTCTTGTGTATATATATCTTATATCCACGTATTTCGTAGGATATTCATTTACTATATACAATGTATATACGTACGTGCCATAGAGGTGCGTTTAACGTAACAGATTTTCTTTTAAAAGGCCGCTCGTGCAGCCGCTGGGCCTCCGGTAGCGGAAAATTTGTCCGTAAACACCCCCGCACGAGAGAAAGAAAAAAATTCCCCATCCTTCATCTATCGTCGTTCTATATAAATGTCGTGGGATTGAACGGACCAAATATTTCCGTGCGCCAATCTCGAGAATTTCGTGGAAAACAGGCGATAAATTTCATTACCGCCATATTGAAAGAAGCTGCATTTTTGTAAGGTTCATTCATTCTTAAACGTAGTACGTCGATGGTCAAACTCGACACTGTGACTGACGATTGTTCGAAGGAACTCAAATATTTGTGTGATTATTATTAATACATTTTTATCTATCATTAATTGAGCGTGGATCAAAAACTTGGAATAATTTCTGAAAATGCAATCTCGAAATAGAAGTTTTATTAGATTTCAAAATAAATGTATTTAATAATAAATAATAAATTTAATAAATAATAAATTTAATAAAATTTTGTCTATAATTTAAGGACTGCGAAACAAAAAATATAGAAATGGTTGCTGAAAATGATATCACGAATTGGATTTTTTATCGATTTTTTCATAGAATTACAGGAACATTAATGAATTAATATTTTGTACTTATTTTTGGTATTTTTTTATTTACAGCAAAGATTACTTTCACTGTTTAGTCACTAAAAAATCTTCACTTGCACCAATTATTATGGATCATACCTAAATATAATGTGGAAAGTTTTGACTAAATATGACAATATTTAAAAAAAAACGGTGTAAACTTCATCCTCACGACGATGAAATGTAAATCCGAATATTCAAGATTGAAGTGATACATCGTGAAAATTAGTCTCTTCCAAACTAAGTTTCGCTGCATAGTTTACTCTCTCGAACCTTAAAAACTCATCGATACTAAAATCTCGATGATATGTGTTTTATGTACGAAGTAAACACGTCAAATTTATAGTGTGCGAAGTTAATTCCTGCGTGTGATTTATTACAGACTTTAAAATCATTACAATTCTGATTCATTGGAGAAAGAAACAAATTTTACCACTTTTATTTACTTATCTATTTTATTTCACAACTAAAACTCTTAATAATTGTTCGAAAAAAAAACAATGTTAACCTAACGAATTAAGTGATCAAATTTTGCAGAGATGAAAAAGTACAGAGCGAATTATTTTCTATAAATACAAATTCAAAATAATGATTGCAATGAGAAGTATATTAATTAATCTCCAAATGAAATTCTCGCAAATTTCAAAAATGACAAAAGAGAATATAAATGATGTTTTTCAGTTTGAATGTGTTTATTCGAAAAAAATTGATCAACGACAGGAATTGCTCACTTAATTTTTTCAGAAACCGATAAAGCTACGTTACAAAATGCTACAATTTTTTATGTAGGTTTTTTACACTGTTTCGTGTCGTTTCTTTTTGAATTTTTGTAGCGATATTTTTTAAGGAAATAAGGAATTGAGTAAAAAGAATGGTTTTCACGAAATATCTTTCAATAATTCATTTATTATCGCATAATCCTTAAGCCTAGAATAAATTATCTAAAAGATAAATTCTGTTAGTTCGATGTGAACATTGTTGCTACAAAAAATATACTATATACATTTTATTTACAATAATAATGGCGTCAAGGCATATTTAGTTCGATATTTGTCTCTAATTTACTGGTTGGCTGTTTTGAATCGCATATAAATGAAATTTGAATCACAATTTATTTTACGAATTAACGATATGTTCGACAGTGTGTTTGGTGCAATTGGTGACTCTTAAAATTGGCTTTTCCGATATATTCGTGACGTAAGGATCGATCATTAAAATTTGCCGCTTTGTCTCCTCGCGATCGTCGTAACTTTCCAAATTTCTCTTGCAGCCACGTCCCGTCGTTTGTCTTGAGTCCTCGAGGCGTTTCGTGTACTCGTAAAAATTCGAATGACCAGTGGAAAGGTCGATTTCTGATTTCAATCCGATTTTCGAACCTTCGATCTCGTCTTTCATTGTTTTTTTACCATTTTCCCGGGAATTCGCATCTTTGATTTCGACGAAGTGATCTTCACGATCAATTTTTTCGATTGATTCACGATCTCCATCGTGATCCGCTTTTTCACCGATTCCGTCGCACTTCTGCGACTCCTCGTCGCAACTCTCACGTCTTTTGCCGCACGTACGAAGACAACAACATTTCGGACTCTGACCGCTCGGCAAATCTTCCTTCTTGTATTTGACGCGACGATTTTGGAACCAGATTTTAACTTGCTTCTCCGATAGCTCGAGATTCGTAGCTATTTCAATTCTACGCAAACGCGACAAATACATGTTTGCAGAAAATTCACGCTCCAGCTCCAACAATTGCGTGCTCGTAAATGCCGTGCGTATTCGCTTCGAACTATTGATCAAATTTGGATATTGATTTGGCGATTTTGGTGGTGGAGTTGGCGTGCTGTTGCGTGATATTGAACCATTTGTCGTTGAGACTTCTGTAACATTTTCAAAAACAAAAATCTTTTATTTCAACATTCTTTTTTATCGAATTAATTGCAGAACATAGGAATTTTGACAAATTGAATAATATCGAAAAATAGTGAAGAGAATGTGAAATAGTTTTGAACATGAATATTATAGTAACGGGGATCATAGACCTGCGGACTCGAAACAGATATGCGATGAAAAAAAAATGCCCAAGAACCGAAGAATAACAAGACATAAATCGATAAGAATCGAAAAGTTTGATTTTACCTTTCACGATTTTTTTCTTTGTATCAAACATCAGGTAGGCTAATTTTTTATGAGCCCCGAAATGACAGTTTTATAAGCGTCGGGGCAAAAAAAATATTAGTCAACCTAATACTGCAAAAAAAATCTCTAATAATTCTGGCCGAAATCTAAATTGATTTCGAAACAATAGAAGAAAGCTAAATATCCGAATTCAAAGTAATAAAGAAGTTTTCAAAATTTGTGTGACAAATGTCAAAAGATCGACAGGTATGTATGCAAACACAATTCAAGTTTTTAAAAATTTACAAGCGACGGTTTCAATTTAGGATATATCGGAAAAATGTTGACACTTGAAAATCTAATCTTATCTTTAAAAAAAAACTGAGATAAGAAGCCGAAAAATCGAGAAAAATGGATGTCGAAATGAGGTAGAATAAGTTTTTGGAAACTAAAAAAAGAAATTTTCATAGCAATCGAATATTTACCTGAGAGTCTTCCAGACGAATTATTGAGTGGTGAGGGTGGACTGTGACCTCGCGGAAGAGGTAATCCTCCAATGGCAGGTGGACTGATGGGCACATTTGGAAGTGTGATGGTCGGAGGCCTGGGCACAGGTCTGACGGGTTGATATCCAAGTCCAAGATTGAAGAGATTAAACATATAGTTAGGTAGTTGATTGCCATAGTATGGCAATGGATAATTGGGTGGTGAGTTGTTGTTTCCAATGAGGGAATCGACGAGAAAGCTTCTCGACATTTTTCTCTTTGGATGTTTAACAAAATTGAAATTTTCTTTCAATTTTTCCAATTTTCTTCCAGCGTAGTTCACTATTTTCACAGTAATCCCACGATAATTGTCACTGTTTTCCCGATCAACTATTTTTTGTCGATGAAAAAAATAACTTCGACCCGAAAATTTATCTGGATGAGAGAGGAGAAAAATCGAGAGATGTTCACTGCTCGGTTTCGTACCGAGTTCTGGGATCAACGGTACCCCTGTACCCCTAATATATAAGGGGATGTAAACTCCACCCAGGGGTTGGAACTGTCGTTCTATGGGGGTCCCTTTTGTCCAAGGAGAACCGCCCTTTTTTCAAGAGGGTGCCCCCGAACGTACCCTACGCTTTCCCGAGGGACCAAAACCAGCCTCTCGATCTCTTGAAAGCCCTAAGAGGGGGCTAATTCGTCGGGTGGCGATCTCGCGTATTAGTAAATTTCATCAAAGCACATTAGTCCGCCTGACTTTTGCCTCAATTATTCAACCAATGTCTGATCTACGGACACGTGAAAAAAAAGATAAACATCAAAAATTTGGGGTGAGTTTAGCAGTGAAAAAAAATTCTTTGATCAAAATTCTTGATAATTAAAATTTATTGAACAATACATTTTGCAATTTCTATAATTACATTTTTCAGCTAATAGTAATCATGTCGATATGTTTCGAATAGAAAATATAAAAATGGTCTTCGTATAATTGATTTTAATTTTTGTTATATTTTTCACAGGTCTTATTTAGCGGGTGCTCCGAATTGTCACAGATGATTGAAGAACATCGATGATTCTGTCAATTTTCAAAAAGTTTAGTATTCGAATGAATTAAGCGTATTTTGTTGATTTGGCTTCGGCCTTTCAAAGAATTTTTTAAGATAATTGATTTTTCCAAAGGAAATAGAGACAAAGTGAGAAACGTGAACAAAAAGTGTTTATTTGAAGTTTCTGTTACAAAAATTCGAGAATCCAGAGAAAAGACCAGTATTCTTGGACTTTTTTGGGTTAATATACATCGATTATATAGATAAGTAAAAAAAAATTCAAATCAAACATTCTTCGACATTTTTGCCATTTCATCGAAATAGCTATAAATCAATTTCTATTTCGAGTTATAACTCCATCCAATGTCCACCCAGTTTGTATTCGAATCTTCTTCAAGGTTCACGATTCATTTTGCCGAATTTCGCCATTGTGTTTTTTCCCTATTTGCGGTTTTTTGCTATTTTTCAAGAGGCTTTTTCGGATACGTCCAATCGATATGTATAGAGATGATAAAGATCTACGACAGTCTCTAAGTTTTCGAAAATCCTTTCCAAAATCCCCTCAATTGATCTCTTGTATCTCCATTTATCGCTGAGTTATGACCATTTGAAATCCCAGGATTTTCGTAATTCCAGAAATTACGGTCAGAAAAGCCTCGAGAGCAGGAGCATTTTTCATTGACCTTTGAAATTCTATAAATTTAAAGACAAATTAAGATATCGAGATTAATTGTGTAACTGGTATTTTTTGCGTCATAAAATATGCTTCTTGATGGATTCGTCATAATATACATGCCAGTGAAAAATAAATATATCCTTATCGGTATTGTTATAATATTCGCGTGTGGCCAGTCCGTATAATTTTCACAGGTGTTGAGTTGAGGTTCCGGTGACCGAAAACGAGCTACGCCGTTGTCTTTTTTGAAATTAATTCCCCCGTAATATAAAATCGATTTGCCAATTGGTCGGGTCATGATTCAACCCTTCGTATTCACGAGCCGGAAAATTGATGTTTATAATGAACAAAAAGTCGTCTGCATTAGCTTTCTCGTTTCATATATAATAACTCGCACCTGCCCATGCTATTTTAATGGGTTTTAATATTGCATTCGTACGAAAAGCACATTTTATTAATGAATAACTTTGAAACGGAAATAAAAAATTCATATTGAAATTTCGGGTTGAAAAAAATGGGCATGTATGAATTTTCAATTCGCTGGTTATCCTTTAATATTCTCAAAACAATTTTCATTCACGTTCCCTCGTTCGTTTAATAATTTCTTTCAAATTCTTCCAAATTGAATCAACTTTCAATGAAGAAGGAATATAAAAATTCGTTTAATATAAGAGAGTTGCTCGGAGTGACTAACAAATTGTAATGTGGAAAAACATTTTTATAAATAACTATAAATATTACGTGATGAAGGTAAAACTTTTTTGTAATAAGAATTTTAATGTGCATTTCAATTTTAACCTAGAACTACATGAGTTCACCAATTGTCACTAAGGAAATTAATATTTGAACAGTTGTTACCAGCCATTGAAAAATTCCATCTACAGTTGGATTTTTACATTTATTTAACTGAAAAACTTCATAATTCGTATTAGATACAATGTTTCAACTTTATTTCTACGTTCCAGTGTATCCGGACGATTTTCACTGAGAACATGAGCACAAATTTCACTGCACGATATTTTTCTGAACGTGACAACGATTTTTAGTCCTGCATTGTTTTATCTATCGATCGAAAATGATGCATAACAATATATCAAAAACGTCTTCGATTAAATAATATTACTAATGAGAATATTGTACGATGCTAATTATTCCGAAAGTATGGACTCAACGAAATATAAGAAATTGATATAAGATCTCAAATAAAACAAAATTAATCCCATTATATGAGAATGTAAAACCCCTTTTTTGCGGCCAGACTATGTACGTGAATGGGTATGATGGTGGCGTCGATGCATCGCAAAATCATGGGTAATATTATCTCCTTTGGCGGGTCTCAAAATAATGCAGGGAGCGAACATATGCCTCTCGGACATAATAAATACGAGCTCTTAAGGGTGGAGATGGAGGAAGAGAAAAGGACGGTGAGATAATAAATAGGAACCCTTAAGGGTGACGATTGTGAGAGAAAGAGAGGGAAAGAGAGAGGAAAAACCATGAAAGGGGGGTTTGAATGGGGATGCTCCGAACGAATGAGCGCCTTAACCCCTGGGCCTGATATTTTCCCCTTCCCTTGTTCCTTCCTCCCTTTTTGTATCAAACACACACACACACACTTAGGCGCTTCCATCGTATTATTGGTACAGTCATAAAATTTCGATGTATCTAATACATCGAGGCCTGTTTAAGGGGGTTACTATTTCAATTTTCGCTATGATACTCATTCCACCGGAATGGCAATCTCATTGGATGCTTCACCTCTTCCAGGGGGCGTGGTTTTCTTTACGGTACTTTCAGGAGGTTGAAATATCTACGTACTTTCCTATGGATCCCTTCCCTTCACTCTTTCCACACTTTTGTGGGATTCTCCCTTCTCTGCATTGAAATTTTTAGCATATATAAATATAGTATCTGCAATTCTCATCTGAATATTTGCAAATGCATTGTGATAATAAAAATCGTGGAAAAGTGCTGCTTCATTTTTCTTCTTTCACTTAATAGTATTGCCTGCACTATGGTTATAAACATTGTTCAAACAATTTCAGGTAGAAATAACCTTTCGGAATTTATGAATAATAAAAGCTCGCTACAATAAATTGAATTTTAATCGTCAGAAAGTGTTACGCGTATAACATTTTGAACTCGATAAATTGTAATGGATCTTGAAATGTTTTTGTTCAATTCAAAACGAAGGTAATATTGCCAGAAAGCAATTTAATGAAAACCTACTGTCAGAGAGAAATACGACTGATGAATCATCTCCTGAGAGTAAGAGGGGAATAAAAGGGCAGAAAAGGTCCGCGAGTTCTCCAAATGTTGAGTATATATTTCAGAATGGAAGTAAAAGCGTATGAATTCATACGTGTTTTTTTTTGCAAAAATATGCAGAAATACAAGGGTAAAGTTTTGTCTGAATACATTTATGTAAAAAGAAGGGAAAAGTGGTTCTGAGTAGCAACCGCACAACTGGATGTTGGATAACTTGAATTTGCCGCGTAAATTTCAACCGAGAGATCGGAGTAAATGGAAAAAGGAAACTGAGAAGTTGTCAACCAGGGATTGAAAAGTTCCGAGCATGAAGAAGATGCCAAAGTTTCGGTCGCACGTGACGACGAACCAGAATAAAGTTTTTTAAGCAGAGACAAAATGCATTAACCAAATATACGTATGGAAAATTTCATGCAAAAAATCGTCAAAAAATATAAATAAGATAGATCAAATAATTGAATCCAAGTTTTTTTTTATATTGATCGATAAAAAATCTATCACCGATTCTCTATGAATAAAGGCGTGCATTCGGCGACCCCTTTTTTCTGAACGATTCTCGATTTACGGTGTTATATTTGTAGAAAAAAGGAGCCCAAGATCGAATCAATATCACAACAAAGTTCTCCTGATTTTCTAGCGATAAAAAAAGAGAAAAACTCGTACATCTCGTCACATTTATAAACTACGATTGTGTGGGATCGCGATGAGAAAGAAAAATCTCGTTTTTACTCCTTTTCCTTGTACTTGGCTCGTTCTGTAGTGGCGAACGATTTCCCGTTTCAAGAAATTAGCTCGGCTCATTTCACCGCTTCGGGAAAAGTGCATTCTCGAAGAAGCCGACTCAAGGCTCTTTTTTTTGCTCTTCGTCGTAGGACAAAGAAAGAGCAAAGAGAAGAATGAAGAAAGCGATAGAGTGAGATGGAGTGTTCGTTCCATTCATCGCACATCAGCCACACACGCCATCGGTCACCTATAAAAGAATCGAAAAAAAAGAGAAAAAGAAAGCCAGGAGATAATCATGGGAATGGTAAATACATTTTCAAACTCTTTTTTCTTTACTCCTGCATCAGTCCATCCAAATAATTCATGAATGACAGAAACTCTAACTTAATCAAAAAAAAAATAATAAATAAAAACTCAAGTAAATGTGTGAATTTTTTAGTTTTTTTAAGATCAAATCCTAATGTAGAAAAGTCAATAAAAAATGCACAAACAAATCATGACTTTTTTTCGTCCAAATGCTTTTTTAACATTATCAACAGTTTCATTTTCAAGACCAATTGCAAATTTGTAAGGCTCTTCTTCTCAGTTCGTAACGAACTCAATTGAAGAACTGTGTAAAGATTTGTCCAATGATTGTTTCCATTTTTTCTAGGATTTCGTATTTTGTAGTGGCCATTTTAAATTGAAACTTCAAATGCAATAATTAAAATATTATCATTCTTATTTTTATAACTATTTGCAAATGTAAACAGCTATTTCCTGACTGACCGATATGACGATACATGAACGATTTATTCTCATTTTTACCAGGATTGAAACTAGACTAGATTAGAGTAAGGCTGAACTCGAAGAGTAACTGCAAAACATTAATAAAGTAAAATAAATCACGGTTATTCTTCCGTTCATTAATATTCTTCGAAGTTTATAAAAAAAAATATTAAATATTGAGAAATTGTCGAAATGAACGAATATCAAGGGAGTACAATAAGAGTTTCAAAGGACTGAAGTCGAAAATAAAATAATAATGGTTCTGAATTATAAATGGCCCATTGTCAAGATAATGGTACTCGAAGTTTAGTTGTTTTGCGAACTTGTTTCTCTCGCTCTCTCTCTCTCTCTCTCTCTCTCTCTCTCTCTCTCTCTTTCTTTTAGGACGTATTGTTTGCAACAATAACGAGAAGAGAGCATCGAAAATTTAGGCACACGACATGAGGATCATCGTAGCGTAGATCATTCGGTAATTTCGCAGTTGTTCACCCGCTATTGGACCGTTTCTCATGTATATAAAGCATCCTTGTAGCATTTCTTTTTTTTCCTTCCCCTTACCACTTTACCCTTCGATTTATCCGGGATCGTTGCACGCTCGAGGCAACCGAAAGAGAGAGCTATTTTGTGTTTTGACACGCGCTGAAGAGAGGATTATATACATATATATGTTTAGACATGGCGGTGAGTTTGCCTGGTCCATGGATACCCCACGGTTTGTTAACCACAGTGAATCAGACGCCCGGATTCTGCGCCTCTCTCAGCCACTTTTTCTGTGATCCACAGTCCATACGTATATGTATACAGATATTTGAATGACTTGAAACCATAAGAGCATCGGAAAAATGCTAAAATTTCCCCTCGATACGCCCTTTTGCCTCGAACCTCAGTATCCACAATTTAAGATGCATCTCAGCCGTGAGAATATCATAATACCGGTAATGATACCTCAGGGAAAAAAAAATACGTGCCATAGAAAAATTTCAATGTCCAGTCACTCGGCAAAGAGAAATCTCCCCATAAGTATATAAGAGCATAAGAATATAAGCGCATTTGCTACGTCATAACCTTGAACAATGTACACTCTTTATAATACTCTTTGGCTTGAGAAATTTTTACGATTCTTCTCCGCCGATTTTTTTTCCTTTTGATTTTTCGCATATTTTTTTCTTTTCCTTTCTCTTATACCGCGGAATGACGATGTTGTTTTTTTCGGCCTTTTTCTCAACCTGGATTCAATGGAGAAATAAAATCGTCTACAATTCGATCACTTTCATGATGAATGAAAAAGAATCGATTTGTTTGGCTTCTATTTGGACTCAAAATTTATTTATTTATTTTTTTAACAGTGATATTCAACGGCAAGATTAATACTTCTATTTTTTAAATCCTTCTGTGTTTATCACTTTTTTTATTTTTGCCATCACATGATGGCAAAAATGCATGGCTCGAAAAGAAAAAATCTCATGAAAATATTATTACGAAAATTATTATATTATGAGAATAACATATTAATTATTTAACATTTTAAATTATTTAAATGTTTGAAGGATTCTAATTAAAAGTTTATTTCATGTTACTCTGCTGATTTTTTATTCTTTACGATATACCATTAATAAAACTCTACTTTTTCGCACATTGTGTGAATGTCTCGTTAGTTTATTTCTGTTCCTTTTTCCCCTTTGAATACGGAACACATAGAGGACAGGGAGTTAAAAAGCAAGACGAAAAATGAACCAACCATGATACGTAAAAATCCTTCTTGCTCCGTTTTTGCTCGAGAAAAACTCCGGTGTCTCTAAACAGCGATTTTTTTTTCTTTCATTCATTCATTCACTCGTTCCATGGGAAACTTTTTTGTCAATGGGATTCTCGTTGAATTTCCGTCGCTTTTCATAAAATATGGTACATTTTTTTTTCAGTAGAATTTTATTTCCACAATGAAACAGAGCATTCAATTAAATGTTAATTATTTAGATTACATTCAGTATAAAGTATTTCATTTTAAAGTTCTTTCAAGTTTGTTTCTTTATTAACTATTCATATGAAATAAATCAAAAATCAATTCTTCGAAATATGACTACAAATTTTATAACAATAACACAACGTTTAGTTACAAATAAAAATTGCAAACAAAAATGGTTTAGGTCAAAGATTAATGTATAAAAAACAAAAAAGTGGCATGAATATCACAGTGGCAGGTTCCTTGAGTCAACAATGAAGAAGAATGATGTAACTTAGTTTTTACTAAGTGACAATTAATATATTGTGAATAATCGTAGCGAGTTGGGCAGACGCCCCAGTGAGGAAAAAGGGTCGCGTGCCGGATAATAAATACCGCAACGCCTACTTATTAAGGGCACCCTGGAGTAACAAGGCCCTTAATGCACATTCTTCATTCTTGAGCCCTTTAATTCTTACGATTCTTCCCTTTTCTCTCATTTCTGCCTCCATTCTTAATCTGCAACTTCGTTATACACCCTCCAAGTCGTTTCAACCACTTAAAGAGCCCTATTTAAGGAGTCGCTTTTAGGCTTTCCTTAAGAACCTTAATGAAACAAGAAACAAAAAATTGAATGATTTTCAAAATGTACAACGCCAAACAATTGCAATCGTGTATGTCCATTCATAAAAAATATTGCCAACATAATCAGATCGTCATCAAAACTCAATTCATCATCAACTCGATTCGTAGACTCTTCTGAAACTGATGGAACTCAAAGAAAATAAAAGTAGAATTTCTATTTCGAAAAAAAATCTCTTAAAAAATTGTAGTCTTATTTTTTATTCGTAAAATGCTAGTAAAAACAATAAAATTGTAATCTACGTGATTGAACCGTAAAAACTATTTATGAATAATGTTGTTTTTATAGCAGCCATTAATTGGCAGTGAAATTGAATCGTGTGACTTCATTTAGAGAGTAAACTGACAAGATTTGTATTTATTATGTACGTATCGATCTCGAGTCTATAAAAATAGCCCCATAAACATATCGCACGAGGTGGATTTTTTTTCTCGCGTGCGAGAGAAAGCTACCCCTGAAAAGAATATAAAATATCGTTCTGGCGTCAATTTTACGGCAATTTTCCAAGCGAAAGATCTCGAGTAGAGACGAATGTGGTCTTGTATGTACTGCTACAAAAATTATATACATATATGTGTATACACACGTATATTATCAACAGAAATAACCAGGTGCGACTTTTTCGTGTCCTAAACCATGATATTCTTTTTTTCTTCCCCATATACAAACCCCTGGCTCGTCTCACTCGCGTACCCATATTGAAACTTCTTCCTCTTTCTCTCTCTCTCTCTCTCTCTCTCTCTCTCTCTCTCTTTTTGGGTGGAGCACCGAGAAAATAAAAGTCCATCGACCACTGAACTAAAAGCAAGACACGTCCGCGACACTGAGTCTCGAAAAACGACAAAATTTTCATTGATTCCCAACAAAAAAAAACATGAAATCGAGGGAAAAAAGTAATTGGTCAATGGACCGTGATATTCATTCGAGAATTACGAGCCGCGCGTGTGTAATGGATTGGCTTGTGGTAATATTCATTTTACTTTTGCCGCGATTGTTCATTTTTATTCCATGCCCACCGTATCTCGTGCTTAAACGCGTTAAAACTCGTCGCTCCGTGTGGTCCATTACGTTTTACCAGTACGCATCATTTATCGACGATTCATGATGCGTTTCTACACTTAATTCAACTTTACGAATCATTTAACTGCATTATTTACGATATTATGCATTTTCCAACATTTTTCTCGATAAACGTTTTTTTTTTATGTCCCAAAAATTTGTGGTCGAATGTTTGATTTTTATTTGAAAATCTTTACGATTATTGTTTTAATTCCATTAAGGGGAGCATACCTCTAGACCGGTTAAAATAAGTCAATTTTTATGATTTTTTAAAAAGCAAACGATCCGTTTAATGTTTTTGAAATTTTGAGTATGAATGATTATGACTATTACTATTATCTTGACTATTACATTTTTTTTTAATAATTTTTTACATAATGGCGGAGTGATGACGCTGTTTTCCCGGAACGTCATGACGCGAGTTCAAAAATGGCGTAACTTCCAGCCTCTGTTGTATTGACCTGACAGGATTCAACTATTTTTTTTATTATTGTTAACATTCGTACATTATCAATGAACCTCAAAATGTGAAAAAAGAATTGATAATTCCATAAAAGGGACGCCTTGAAAAAAAAGTTTTGCTTTACAACATTTTTTTCATTATTTTGCAATAAAAAAATACTTTTTTACATCGATTTGTGAAAATTTATAGGTTCATTTAGGATGGGACACCGTTATTCAGATGTGAGCACAATTTGAACGAGATCGATCAAATATTTTTGAAGATATCGATTACGTCAATTTTTAAAATACAGTTCCGTACAGATTAAAATAAAGTGTGCACCAAGAGCATTACTTTTACGAGCCTTATGACGTTAGAAGTATTTTGAATTTCGCTTAAAAAATTGTAGGCATATTCTTGACACGTAATATAAATATTTTATGGAACAAGAAAATTTTCGAAGTTTTGAAGGTTCCAAAGGTATGTCCCCCTTACTAATTCAACATTATATCTGTTTGCATTTTAATCTATTAATGAACGCAATATTTTTTGTATTCCAATTGTTACCTATTTTATCAATTTTTTTAATCGGTTCAAGTACGAGTACCAGAAAAATTGATTCAACTTAAACGAAAATCGCATTTTTTAATAAACAGCTGATGTTTAAAACCAAAATTCCATAAAAAGTTTAGGGCAGACGAAATTTTAAGAATGATTCTTAATTATTTTAGTATTACAGTGACTGTGACCACAAATTTCAATGCAGTCAACAATTATAAGGATCCACATTTTTTTTTTAATTTTCAGCCTGTTTACGATATAATTTATTTATTATATACAATGTCAACTTATTTACGTATGAAATGGAAACCATTTTCCCGCCAAAACATCAGCGAATCATAACCGTATCAAACGATCAGGCACCAAATTAAATATAATCGACATAATTATTCATTTTGGAAAATACATTTAAAACATATTTAAAGTATCTTTTATTTATTATATACAATTCGGATGTTTTTATATACAAATGTATAATACGAGAAAAGGTGAAAAATATTTTCTCGCTAACGCATCAGCAACGACGTTTCAGTCAGTTTAACGCGTATCAAATCGTCAGAAGAGCTGACAATATTGCTTCGAGCCCCCATCGCAAATGTAAACTCGAATGACACAGAAAATCTGTTTCTGTCTTTCTCTCCCCTGCACAAAACATACATATATATAATATCATTTCGAGTGGTGCTCAGTTATTGTATAGTCGAGTTGGTAGCAAGGGGACATCTCCGATTTGGGCACGCTAACTTAGTCACGGAAAGCTTAGTTCGCGATAAATTACCGGACGACGGGTGAATATGTGCCAAAGTCTTTTTTTTTATGTTTCTTCTCGGGGTGAACGGATGCTTCACCATCATCAAATCTCCGGTAAAAATCCAAGCAAAAAACCCGTCCGAGAGAGGGAGACAGAGCGATACGAGAGAAAAATGACCAAACACATACACACTCGGTGAAATAATACCAAGAAGAATAAAATCAAGGGGTAACAACCCTTCCTTTCGTCATGAGTCTTCTTTCGATTTTTCTCCAACCCCATTTTGCTCAGTAAAATGTCATTGTGAAGAAATAATGACCGACCCTGTCGGCCCAAAGATCATTTTTAATTGATTTGCAGTTTGACTTCAATTTTTTGCGTTCAGTGGCTTTGTTGAGATGAAATAAGTGCGTTGATCATTTTTCAGCAATCATTTATGATGATTTTTGTAACGAATTTAGTAATTAATTGGCGAAATTGATAATCATTTATTTACGATCGATCGCTGTTTTATCCTCTGGATTATTTATTCGCTTGATGAAAAGTGATTAACAGCAGAAAATAGCGAATCTGAGAACAAATTTATCGAATTAACGGGTTATATCTAGTTGTGCTTGGGAAAATTAATGTATTTTCATGATTTTTTTAGCCATGATAACATCATTTCATTAAAATACACTACACAGTATCAATTACTACATATTTTGAGGTACTTGTATAAATTTTTTTAAGAAAAAATTTTCACAACTGAGGGAAATATGGCCGTTGTCCTAAAACATCTTTTTTTGAATATTACTCGCGGTGAGCATGATATCTCTGGAACGGCTCATTTGAAATAAAAAAAAACCAAAAAGATTCCGTTAGTATAATACTACACTCTCTTCACGAAGGACGGATTTAGCGAAATTTTAATTTTTAAAAAAATGTCGATTTTTCCGAAAAGTTAGATTTTTGAGATTCCAAAAATGAGGTTTTTTGAGCCAAAAAAATATAAATTTTGGTCCAAATGAAAATTCCTTAGTTCACGAACAAGCGATTATAATTAGAAACAAGCTCGTGAAAGATTCAAATCGATCGATTAAATTGTTTTCGAGAAATCGTGCTCACCGCAACAGCACTTTTTAAATAAAAATAGGAATCCGAGATAATCGCGTTTAAAGTCGTCGATCGCTGCGCTCGGAGACTCGCACTCTCAGGTAGCACGCGTAAATATATTCGTTCTAGTGTGCGGATCCTTATAATATTTTGGGAAAATGTTCTTAAGATGACGTACTTTGAGAAAATGCAAAAAAGAAAAAAAATTTTTTTCATTTTTCCAACCCAAACAACTAGATGTAACCCCTTAAATCGAAAATGAAAACAAAACTCGTTTCATCTTTGGAAATAATGAAATTAATAAAAAAAAATCACATAAATAAAAACATAAACAAATAAATAGATCGTGAGCCAAAAAACCTTGCATCTTGCAATTGTACCAAAAAAATGGATTATGATCCAAAAACAGGAAGAATTCCAGAACAAAATAAACAACCAATAAAAAAATATTCAAGCGAGCCAAAAAAAGGGAACATTGCCATAAAAAAATTGCGAATTGTGATTTGACAAAAGCAAGTGAGTCACTATGAAAAAATAGCGATCTCTGATCACAATAAAAAGACGACCTTACAATACAACAAAAAGTACATAGAACGTGCGAAAAAGATAAACCCCACCATAGCGAATTATCAGCCGTATGTACTCAATTTGATTCTGCAGTCAAACTCGATTTGATATACGTCCTCGTGCATATTGTAGACGCGTGCCACCGTTGAAATTTTGTCTTAATGAACGAGTGGCCGACGTCGTCGCGACGCTGAATCGTAACTCACTTATTTCGATGTATATAATCACAGTATGAATACAAGTAAAATATGTGGGAAGAGTTTTTCCCAAAAGTCCACACCCATGGTTGTGAAGATTAAGATCTTTTGTGTCTGATTGTCAATTGTTAATGGAATCATGAGTAAAAAATAAAAAAATCACCGTTTTTCTATTCCATTTATGGCTCCGACTTTTTTTATTTAATCATTTTATTTCTTACAATTTACCATTTTTAGAGAATGAGAAAAAGATTTTGTTTACCCAAACAAATTTCGTTTCTCTCAATCAAAATAAATATTTAGTTCGATGCGGGCAATTAAATATATCATTCAAACTAATTCATTTATTCGTCCTAACGATTACCGTTTAAACAATTTAATAATCGAGTTTCAAACAAATATTTTATTAAAGCAACTAAAAGTATGCGTAAGCAGATAAATGGTACCAGTTGTTGGAACAAAATCATTTGGCTCCGGTGATTTAGTTGATTCATCTAAAAGAAATTTTTATGACATCGTTGAATAAACTAAATCATTTGCCATTCAACAAAAAAATTGCTGGATTTACCAATTTTTCGTCCAACAAAATGGAATTAGTTCGATGAACAAATTTTTTTTCTCAGTGTATTCATCATTAATATTGTTATTATTATTGTTGTTGTTGTTGTTGTTGTTGTTATTTTTCCTTTGTTTTCCTTACTCGTGGAATTATCTCGTTCGTTGCTTTCACCATATACAGTAAGTTGTCTGATCTGTTTTCCTCATTTACATTGTTCCAGGAACGACTGAGTAATCTTGCGTCTTGAGTTAATTGTTTTCCACGCCAGTGCATGCGTTTCTACCTGGATATTTGCGATCGATGAAGGATTGAAGGTGCTCTGAAAACTTAGAGAAGTCTGTGCCACTTGCAAGTTGACGAATGGCTTGATTTTAATTTGTTTCTATGGCCGAGTTCTTTCAACTTTTTGTGAAAGAATTAGGAAGAAGAGTAGTTAAGAATGTGGGTATTTTTATGATTATTATAATTTATATTAATGGTTTTTAATTTGATTTATTCAATGCGGTTGTTACATCGTATTTGGAGTATTAATAAATGCAGATTGTTGGCAATAAAAATTTCGTAATAATTCAAAAGATTAAATGTGTTAAATATATGTACACATTACGAAAGGATCGGGAGAGAGAAGCGTAGGTCATTCACGCAGACAAAACGAAATTCGAGCATTCAACCTAGGCCCTGTTTACACAGGCTCCGATTTTATTTTTCCGCTCGGAGAATTGTACGACACGAAAATCTTAATCCCTCAATATATGAGCCTAATTTGTAACTCGTAATCTCTCCGCAAAACACACTTTGATCGAATAACTTGCAGAATTATGTGTTTGAACACGAGAATGTTGGGATAATAAGAAAGAGAGGGGAGAAGAGAGAACGAAAAAAATCGTTGCTAAGTATTGTCACATTCGATTCGAACGAATAACAGACGAGATTTTATTTGTATGGCATTAATTCTCGTAGTGAAAATTAGAGCGTGAGAAGCTGTTGCAAAATACATTGATACCGTTTTTCAATCATTTTGTCCCTAGTTTGCGATTCATTTTATTTTTGTTTGTAGTTCCATGAAAATTACTCGGGTTCAAAGTACCCCAGAGTTTTTGGGACAAAATAATAATAATGAATATTCACGATCGAAAAAATTTGTGTATCATTTTCAAATGCTACTTTTGAGACAATACATTTTGTTAATCGAAAAAAGGTATCAACATGTTAGGAAAAATGATCAATTTCAAACGACAACGTGTTCAAATTTGATCTGAATGTTTGCCTCGAGTATTCTAGACTCGAAGTCGCTGTTAAAAATTAAGGGGAGCAACCACTTTAGATGCTTCAAAAAATCAATTTTGTTTTATTTCATAAATCGTTAGCAAAATATCTTAAGAATACACCCTGAAAATTTTAAAACGATATTCGGATTCCTTCTAACGGTGTGTATATAAATGATAAAAGACTCTGCGCTCGACTCCCAAGCGCGCTCAAACTTTAAACGTGTTTTTCTCGAAACGACATTTTTTCAATTTGCGAGAATCATAGCTCAAAAACTAATTGATGGATCATCTTCAAATTTGGAACACGTTTACATAATATAATTTATTAAAACATGAACCTAAAGTTGGAAAGATTAGATTGTTTAAAACATATTTATTATTGCAAAATGCCGGGGGAAAAAATGCTAAAATTTGATCATTTTTTTCAAACACGTTCCAACATTCAATTCTCGATATTTTTCAAAATTTAGGTTCATGTTTTTAAAAAACATCTCAGAAATGTATAAAAATTTGTTGGACTATTTCAGATGTGAATTGCGAGCTGTACAATTTCCGCAAATCGACAACGACAATGTTTCTTTTCACAATAAAAAAAAAAAACAATCCAAAAATTCATTTAATTTTCGGTCTCCTAAAGTAGTTGCTCGCCTTAACTCGTAACGAGCACACACGGTTTTTGAGTAGAATCTCATAACACACGGAGCATCGAAATATTTCCTCTTCTAATCAAGTTAGAAAGCTTTCTTTTTTTTTAAATGAAAGTCTACCTCTTCCGCGTAAAATGAGCCCCGGCAAGCCTCGATTCAGACGATAGGAACCGAGAAAATTGACTGAATAGATCGAAAATTGTGGTGCTCGTCGCCGGTTAAACTACAATTTTTTAATTTTTTTTTCCTCTTATTTTGAAGGTAAAGAAAGGGGAAAAAATGAATTGCTGATAAGTGTCATTGTCGCGTTCGATTCGAAGCAACGAAAATGAAAAAAATTGTTCATATGCCTGTATTTGAATTTAGTTTTTTTCTGATTGGATTGATGACCAACAATGGTTAATGATTTTTGGTTTGTAATTGACGGGGAAGAAACAAATTGATTGTAATTAGTTCTTTGCTGTTGTGATCTTGATTAATTAGAATGCGAAGAATTCTTTATTAATCTCGTTCGCTTTATGATCGAATTTGAATAACGGAGGTTATTACGCTCAAATTTGAAAACCGCGGATAAAGCGTATATTCTCATAATAGCCGTTTTTATATCGATCGTATTAAAGCGATACAAATGTATAGATATACGTGAAGGCTAAATTATCCTGCCTCCTCTTCCTAATTCCCGTCAGATTATAGTCTTTCCAAAAAAAGAGCAAAAATATAATGCATTAGCATAAGCGGATTATCGGGCACGGGTCTCATGTCGAGGAACAGCTGGATTCGATCTATCCAAAACCCATCTGTATCGGTAATACACCGGCCAATTTCTGATCCTATAAATACCGAAATTATCGAGGGTCCACAAAAATTGTAAAGATTCGGAAAAACTGCGCAACTTTTATTAATCGCGAAAAAAGGGGCGATGCGCGTGTCCGGCTGGATTTTTAATAAGAAAAGAACGGCACGCGCGAATTTTTTACCCCAGCGTACAAAAGCTTCACGTTGTATGGCCTATTATAAGCGAGACAAGAAAAGCCTTTGATTCAGAGACCGTAGAATAATTTTAAAACATTCCAAACACCATTTAACGAACAGTCATCATTTATCGAAGAATTTAATCATCGTTTGCCTTACTTCATAAACTAATAGATATACAAATTACACAATAATCGTCGATAAAAAAAAACACTAAAAAGCAAGAAATAAATACTTCAAAAGCCAATGCGGAATCTTTCTTAACCCTGGAACCCCATAGCGGGGTAATGAGTTATCCCACGAAAATGCCAAATTTCCTTCCCGAACCAATTTTTTTAAACCATTCCTTCCTTTTTATAGAGTTTTCACCATTAAGGCGTCTTTTCACTTGAGACGCTAAAAAAAGGCTATTTTCATGAATTTTTTTGATAGGTTTATATTATAGATATTGATATAAAAGTTGTTACACTTAATAAATACACTTTCGAAATACATTAAAAAAAAATTATTTATTGAAGTCACTATTTATACACGAAAATGGTAGTTAAAAAAATGTCCTAAAAAAATTGTAGGTCTGCGCTGTTAATGAAATCTCGGAGAGGGATCATCTGAAACAAAAAAGTCAAAAGGTTTTAGATTCAGTATGTTAATGGCTATAGCGCACATCATACGATTTTTGATATATGCAAAAATAACAAAATAGCGAACATTTTTCGAAAAAACAAAAAAAACGTGTTTTTCACCGTTTTTAGCAAAAAAAAAATAGTAAATATCAAAATTTAAAAAAATCCTTGATGTGCGCTATAGCTATAGTTGTAAAGAATATGTGGTTAAAATTTCATAAGGATCGATTCAGTAGTTTCGAAGATTTTATCAACAAGCCGTCGAACAACTTTATTTCGAGAAAAACGCGTTTAAAGTTCCGAGCGGAGCAGATGAACGTGCTCAGGTAGTAAAGTAAAGGTCACACAAAAATACAGTTAGACTCCTCCGATCTTCATAAAATTTTAGTATGATACTTTTGGATATGTATACTTTCGAAAAATGTAATAAAAAAAAATCGATTTTTTGAAAATTTTGAAGTGAGAATACGCCTTAAATATTTACCGAATGCGACTTTATCATGCACCATTCTCTTCGTAATAAAAAAACGAAGAGAATGGTATATAATTAAACCTTATTGTCGCATACAAGGAATATTTTATACTCAAGAGAAAATTGGGGTTATTATTTACCAATGTGACTACATTGGTACATAATACAAATTATATACCCATTTGGGGTTATATAGTGAGGTTTACGTTGGAAAAAATAGATTGTGGGGTTCTAGGGTTAATATTCAAAATTTGTATTTTAACTACAAATTCTAATTTATGCACACTATGCTTTAAAACGTTGTACTTATCATACGTAATTGTCGATAGATCGTTGACTGCCGTACTTGTTTAATTTTAACACTAGATTTGAAGCAACTTTCGAAAAGGCTCATTTCCTGATTTAATTAGATTATTAATATTTAATTAGGTTTTATTATTCAGCTAAAAATACTTTCTTTTCATTGAGAAAAGAAATTTGTTGAATCAACAAATTTCATTTTGTTCGCAACAATTTTGTTGATACAACAAAAATAATGTTATGGTAAGTGCATATGTAGTTCAACTAACAAATTAAGTGGTTAAACAATCAAAATATTTTGTTGCATCCGTTTAGTTGCGTCAACACGCTACGACATTGTCATAACTAATTAAAGCTGTTGAAACAACTAAATTTGAATTTGGTCGACTAAATATATGATTGAATCAACAAACTTAAAAAAAAACATTCGTACGTCCCGTTCAACTAAATTTTGAATTGTGTGAACTGAATCATATGGTCTCATGGACACAATAATTCGTTGAAGATACTTAACTATTTCAACGAACCAGGTTTTGTTGTGTGAACACGTTTTGACATTATTGTCACCAAATGGGTTGGCGAAAGAATTAATGAACGTTCGAGCAGCTTTTCGGTCCGGCCACGGCGTGGCGCAGCGCGCCGAGGCTCTTCTCGCATACATGGTGCCCTCTGGATGGACATAAATTGGGAAAGTCGAGTAAGATAAGACGTTCCAACCGATTCCGATCCAGAATAAGGTAGCGAACGTTTATAACTTCCACGGGTTACATTCCCGTGAAAAATTCATCGGATTCTAATGACTCTCATGGTCAACTGATTTCTCATCATGATCGATGAGAAACTAGTAGAATACACACATTTTTGAATTATAAGTGGTTCAATTTACATATTTGGATATCAAACAAAAAAATTTAATATCAAATTGTTTAAAATGCGTTGTTTATTCGAATGAAATAAATAATCATTTGACTTAATTAAATAATTATTTGATTTAAA
Source organism: Rhimphoctona megacephalus (assembly GCA_963989365.1). Taxonomy (NCBI): domain Eukaryota; kingdom Metazoa; phylum Arthropoda; class Insecta; order Hymenoptera; family Ichneumonidae; genus Rhimphoctona; species Rhimphoctona megacephalus. The sequence goes on along the minus strand of OZ022421.1, from coordinate 14,229,064 downwards.
TAAATATTGAGTCAGGAAACAAGATATTTAGTTCGATTCACTGATTTTTGTAATTTGAAACAACTGAATTATGTTGTATCATGAAGTGAATGTTTTGTTCGCTCCCCGTGTCCGCAGGATTTGTTGAGTCAACAAAAATGTTGTTGATTCAACAAATTTCTTTTCTCATTTTGATTGTCGGTGGTTTTTGATGTTCATTTTTTTAACTCTTCAGTTTCGAATTTTGCGATATTGAAAAAAATTATGTATTGCTCTTCGATATTTAATTTTTAATATATGCAACGATTTGTTAAATAATATTTGATGATTTTTTATTTTTAAAATTAAAACTAAATAACACATTTTTAGGGAAATATCCCTTGAAGCGCTCTATCAGTTTCGTGAGTGCGAAAGAGGTAAGTGAAAATTAGATTCTGTTTCCTCCGAGACTCGCTTTGTATTCCGAGAGAAATAGAAGTTACACCTTTATTCGCTTATGAAAGGAGAACAACGTGTAACTTTTATTTTTCTCGGAAATTCAACCATGTCAAAAAAAAAATGTGCAGCAGGATTTTTACAGACCGCACGCCTGATGGATCGCCTTAGTGAAAAGAGTACTAACATTATCAAATTCTGAAGAAATTTTGACATGGGACCAATTGGGAAGTATATTCTCTTAGATAAAAAAGATTCATATAAATTGGTGAACCTAATGTAAAATTATGCGTGGGAATATAAAAAAAAGCATACAGATCGAATTGAGAACTCCCTCGTTTTTTACATTCAGTTTAAAAAACCTTTCAACTGTTGAATTAAGCATTGTGGAATCAAAATCAACGAAATATGAGGAGTTTCGTCGTTGAGATTTTATTTCGGACTCCTAATGTCCTCGGTCTATATTCTGGCGCTTTTTGTAACTTTTAGATCAAACTCGACGAATGGTAAACTAGAAAAATTACAATTAATGTGATCAATATTATTATTTATTCGTATTTGCAGCTGCATGTTTTTATCTAATAAAAAGAAAACACAATAATTAATTCATTAAATATCGAACGAAAAATTAGATCGTTATTTTTTTTTTTTAATATTCAGTCGGTAACACGAAAACGAGAATTGGGATTTATGTTTATCTGGTGTCAATATTTCCGAACTTTGTTCCACCACCACATGATACACTCAACTCTCCGTTGTGTCACGTTCTCATGTGTCAACCGTTCCCTCATGTCCTATCCGTCCGTTCCCATGAGTCAACTTTCCCGACTTTCATTCCGAAACGTCAAATATTTACTCGCTCGCTCGTTTTGCATTCCCTCTCTTTTCATGCGATGTTCCCCCTGTATCAGCGGTGTTAAGAGCGGGGATGGAGAAGTTAACACAAAGGATCGGGTTTGGTCCCGTCGAATTGACACATGGGAAAGTCGATTGTAGTTTCAATCTAAATTCTTCCTACTACTACAATTTTCCGATTTCTAGTAACATTTGTTTTTGCGACTGGAGCTCGTGGTGTAGAAAAGGAGCTTAACTCCATCTACAACTTTTGAAATGCCATTGAAAATTAAAAAAAAAAACGTCAACGGGCAGTAAATTGATAAATATATGCCCCGCACAATAACAAAAAGAATTGGCGGAAGGCCTGCTCGTAAAAAGAATATTGAACGCTCGCGTAAGATTAATCGTTTAATAAAACCAGCAAAAATCATTTGGAAATCGTGCTGAGTTTTCGCGGAATCGAACTCTGTGAACGATGAACAGTTTTCCAATTGTGAATTCCCGATTATCTAGGACTGCGGTATGATAAGTATAACATAACCCAAAAAACGAAAATTTTTGTCCGAAAGTGAAAAGAGTGGAAATTATAACGAACTGTGAAGAATGACGGACGGTGAGATGGCCGTCGAGAGTGAAGGGGAAGCTGGTGATTGCGCGGAAGTTCCATCGGAGGAGGATCGTCGATATTTGTTGGATTACATCAAAGAGACGGAGCAGAGATTAGCGTCAAAGGAAGAGATTCGTTTGTCAAATTTGAACGTGACGCGACCGCCAGATTCGCATTTCAGTAAGCTCGATTCAAATTTGAAAAAAAACACAACATTGGTTAAAAAATTGAAAAACTTTAGCGCAACGCAATTGGACGTATTTTTGAAAGACATGGCAAATTTGAATTTAACAAAGTACGTAAGTGAAATAGCGATTGCATTGGTCGACGCGAAGCTCAAAATGACAGATGTCAATCCAGCGGTAAGAGCTTGTAGTTTCATGCACCAAAATTACGCAGAATTCTCGAGTCATTTCTTCGAAAACTGGCAGAGAGCTTTGAGTCTTAAGGTCGGTGAGAAAATTGCCAATCCGAGTAAGCTCAGAGTAGATTTGCGATTTTACGCGGAGCTCGTCAATGCCGGCATATTTACGCACAAACAAGGTCTTTCTTTACTGGGTTCAGTGCTCACAGTTTTGATCAACATGGACAAAGAGGAGCACAACAACGCGAGTATAATTTTGAGCTTTTGTCGCCACTGCGGCGAGGATTATGCGGGTTTAGTGCCGAGGCGAGTGCGAGAGTTGTCAGAAAAGCTGCAGATTCCAGTACCACGAAGCAAGCTTTTATCTCTGGACAAACAGCAGAACGTCCGTACTTTGTTGCGAGACTATTACAATTCGCTGTGCAAACATTTGTTGAAAGAGCACAAAGAGTTGCAAGCTTTCGAGAAGCAAAATCGCAAAATATTGCAAACACGAGGAGAGCTCAGTACGGAAAGGAAAGAAAAGCTTGAGTCACTGCAATTGTCCTACGAAAGATTGGTTACGAGCGTGCAAAATTTTGCCGATACCCTGGATGAGAAAATGCCTGAATTGCCTGTGGATGCGGAGGTAAAAACAGAAGCAGAGGAGAGTTTAAAGATGATAAGCGAAGGTGAGGACAACGGGATAATGGAAGACATGTGGGGGGACGAAGAAACTCGAAGGTTTTACGAAGTAATGCCGGATTTAACGGTTTTTATGCCTGGTTCCTACCCCAAAGAATCGAATGTTTTGAAAAACGAGGCATCCGCGACGCCTCTCATCACAGAAGAGACCCTCGACGAAGAAATCGTTTTTGACGAGTTGGAAGAAATTGAAAAAGTTGCCGAAGAAGCAGAGCCCGAGTACGAAGAACCACAGGTCGCGAATATCAGCAATAAAATAATGCTCGATGCGTTTTTAACGCATTTACCAAATTGCGTTAATCGTGAGATGATCGACAATGCGGCGGTCGATTTTCTCATGAATCTTAACACTAAGCACAACAAAAAAAAACTGATAAAAGCTTTGTTCGGCGTATCGAGAATACGCCTTGATCTTTTGCCATTTTATTCGCGTTTGGCAGCTATTCTTTATCCAGTAATGCCGGATGTGGGTAACGATTTGTGCTCGATGCTCAAACACGACTTCAAGTACCACGTGCGGAAAAAGGACCAGATCAACATCGAGTCTAAAGTCAAAGTCGTTCGTTACATCGGCGAATTAGTTAAATTCAAGCTTTACTCAAAGATTGAAGCATTGTATTGCCTCAAAGTATTGCTCCACGATTTCACTCATCATCACATAGAAATGACGTGCAATCTGTTGGAAATATGCGGTAGATATCTCTTTTGTTCACCGGATTCTCATCAACGAACGAAAGTTTACCTGGAGCAAATGATGCGAAAAAAAGCGGTAACCGCGTTGGATTCCCGTTACGTTACGATCATTGAAAACGCTTATTACTTCGTAAATCCGCCGGAATCGACGGTAGGAATGTCGAAAAAAATAAGACCACCGATTCACGAGTTCATAAGAAAATTGCTTTATCAAGATTTGTCCAAGACCAACACTGACAAAGTGTTGAAATGGATGAGAAAGTTGGATTGGGACGACGATGCGACTGCGAGTTACGCGATCAAATGTTTAACCGCGGCTTACAACGTGAAATATTTGAATATACGTTGCGTTGGAAGTTTATTAGCTGGTTTGGTTGCTCATTACGAATTCGTTGGGCCTTATGTGGTCGATGGAGTCCTCGAAGACATAAGGCTCTGCATGGAGATGAATTTGCCAAAATACAATCAACGCAGAGTCGCAATGGTCAAATATCTCGGAGAATTGTACAATTATCGTATGGTGGAAAGCGGTGACATATTTCGAACGCTTTACCTCCTGATAACGTTCGGCGTTAGCACCGATCACGCAGTCCCAAGTCCCCTGGATCCACCGGAGCACCTATTTCGCATAAGACTCGTGTGCACCCTGCTGGAAACATGCGGACAATATTTCAGCGGTGGTTCGAGCAAGAAAAAGCTCGATTACTTTATTATATTTTTTCAAAATTATTATCTCTTCAAATACACCGATCCTATTTGGACGAGCGAGAATCCGTTTCCAATAGGAATCGATTACATGTACAGAGACACATTGGCGATGTTGAGACCGAAGATGCAGATTTTCCAGAGTTACAAAGAGTCTCAGTGCGCGATTGAAGAATTGCGAGCGAATTTGTATCCCAGTTTGGTAAATATGAGCGAGGATGGAGCGACTGAACAAGAGATGGAAATGGGAGTTATACCGGAAGTCGAAGAGGAGTCTGGGAACGTAGTTGGTGCTGGTGGTAACGGCGGTGGCGATGCTAAGGCTATGGGAGATTTGCATTTTGAGGAAGCGGAAGATTTGTCAGAGGCTCAATCGGATGAGGATTGGTTCGGTGATCGCGATGAGAACCAGGGCACGCAGGACAATACTCAGGGTGACCAGAGTCTTTCGCAAGGTTGCAACGAAGCTACGGGAGTTGTAATGGACGCTTCCGAACTGGATGCGGCTTTGCCATCGGGCCCTAAAAGGGTAAATTGTCCCGAAGACGATGATTTTCTTTCGGCTTTCGATAAAATCGTCTCCGACAATATTCAGGATCGTATGAGGGATTCCGTGAAACCGCAACAGGTCGACATCAGTGTGCCTCTCCACGTGAAAAGCACGAAAAAAACTTACGAGCAATTGCATGAGGTGCCAGCGGACACGAAAACCGTAGACTTCGTTCTCATGCTCAGAAAAGGCAATAAACAACAGTACAAAAATCTCGCGGTTCCCGTTTCCTCTGAACTTGCTCTTAATCTTCGCAACCGCGAGCAAGAACAAAAAGAAGAGAAGGAACGGGTGAAAAGGCTCACTTTGAATATCACCGAGAGACAGGAAGAGGAAGACTATCAAGAAACTATTAATCAAGGCACGCGACCGGTGACCGTAAATTTGAACCGAGAACGAAGACAAAAGTACAATCATCCCAAAGGCGCACCTGACGCTGACCTCATTTTTGGCCCCAAAAAAATACGATGAAGAACCGAAAACGACTTTGTTCTTCGCTCATAATTCGAGTCTCGCCGTTCATTTTGTCCTGATTATTTTGGAGGCTTGCGAGACGAGAAATAATCTTTTCAATCACGAAAAACATTGTAATTAGTTTTTTACTCTCGTGCGGCATTCTGAACGAGAGAAATTGTGATAAGTTGTGCGCCATTATATGGACTTCTCGACATACAGTTCTATACTTTCTTTTATATCTCTCATTCATTTTTCTTCGCTACGAAACATCCTGTCGAATGTTTGCGTTCTTGCATCGACTTGAAAAAAAAAAACAAACAAAAAAAAACTCAAATTTTATTTAATAAAATGTTGATGAATTTGGTAAATACTCGGCTCTACTTTTTCATTGAACAAATCGAACCTTCCCTCGAGTTTCGCTGATTGTTTTTTTTTTTTTTTTTTTAGAAAAAATGATGAAAACGAGTGCATAACTCCAAGAAAATTCTCATCCACTCAGCGTTATTTAGTGTACTATTTATTTGATCCTAAGAAATAATTATTGAGTACAAAATGAATATAAATAAAGTGCTTGGAGGATGTTTTGGAGAGGAAATGGGGAAGAGAAGGGGGAAAAACGGTCGCGAGATACACGCGGTGATACTTTCGCTCGAGGTGTGACTTACGAAGGCGAATTAATGTTGGAGTTAATTGAAATTAAAAATGCAAGTGCCAGTAGCCGTTTCAAAAGCTCTCTATCATGTTAATCTTCGTTTATGGATCTTCCTCCGCATCTTCAAATTGTCCGGCTTCAACGTCCATGCTCTCCTCCACTTCGGTTCCATTGTGACTTGCAATTTGTTCTGTGAAAAGGGGGCAAAAAGATGAAACAAACAAAAATATATCGATTGTGAGTTAATTATCAATGTCGAACGATATTTTGGTTCGATTGGGTCCAAAGAAAATAAATTATCCTTTGAACGTTTCAAAAAATATAACAACCGTTTACGTGATAAGGGAGTTAACGCCGGGAATAGTCCTATTTATTAAATATTTACATTTTGCACGCAAGTTCACAAATGGAAATTTGATTTAGTCAGAATTTCGGTACTTAGTGATTCAACAAATATGTTAAAACGTTCAGTCTTCTTTGAGGTGCCATAATAATTTATTTCTTAGGATAACTAGGTCAAAACATTATTAAGTAATATTTTAAAGATAAAATTCATTAACAATTTAAGAGAGAATTTAGTTTCGTCGTGTGAGAAATGAATTTAGTGATTTTCGTAAACACATTTGAACTTTTCCGGAACTTTCCATAGTTTTGGAAACTTCTCGGTCTGAAGTATAAAAAACGCGATACTCGGAAACTTCCTTATTACAATGACGAACGGTTTTACAAAAAAAACGTGTCAAAGATTCATGATTCACTTTTTTTGTTCAAATAAGAACATTCGAAGATTAGTTACGCGTATTTATGAAAAAAAAAATCAACAATTTCGTTTCGCATATCGATACAAATAATTGTCCGATTATGTGAAACAATTTTTGGTTTATACAATTTGTTAACCCCTTCACTACTAGGCTCGCCATATGACGGGCTGTCCAAAAAATAGGTTTCTGATTATACAAAATTAAATACCAATGGTATTCCCGGCTTTATAACATCGCTGATTAGGATTCTCACAAAAAAAGAAGAAAAAAAATTTGTGGGCATAAAATTTCGCACGATTATTGTTATTATTGACTAAATGATAAATCACGATATTTCGTACACATTCATTTATCTCCTTCGATATTATTAGTTCGTAATTTTTTAACGATCTGAAGTGTGCCACGAGGAGGCTGCACGGTAGGATTTTATACATAGTTTTGTTTAAATTTTTATTTTTTTGATTTTTTTAATTTTAAAAAATTTTATATATTTTTTTGGTTAAACATTTTTTTTCAAGGTTAAACCGATAAAAACGGTTGAAACGGAGGGAAGAATCATCTCTCTACCTTTATTGATTGCTTAGAAAATTAATTTTGATGATAATTGTGTTTTTGACCTTTTCAAGGTAGCCTACCCCCTTAATTTCTAAAAAATATATTTTCATGTTTTTTGTTCTTTAAGAGTACTATATTTAGGAGTGCGAATATCTTTTACGAATTTTTAAATTTTTATTTGCGTTTTTTTTGTCTACCAGAAATGTCTACCTCACTCTCAAATCGTCTCTACCAGTGAAGGGGTTAATAAACTTTTTTGATATTATTTCATTGAAAACTAATGCCGTTAAAAATGTATAATTTTTTTTCTCGTTCTTTGTGAGATAAAGCCAAGTACCAAAACTGTAATCCAATAAAATTGTTTATGTTGAAATAAAAACAAACATAATTATTTAGATGTGAAAATTTCGAAAATTCACGTTCCATCATAGAAAAATCACACATAAAATTAATCACGAACATTTTTGAAAATTGAAATTCGTACGAAATTCAAAAGTTAAAATTGTTTCACGGAAGAAGAATTACCTGCAGGAATAATGTACGGTGCATCGCCTGCACCAACTTCATAATATTCGAAATCGTCGTCCTCTGCGTCCTCGTAAATATCTTCTTCAGCTAACAAAAATATATATATTTTAACAAAAACTGAACATATGAAAACAAAGGCGAATGGCTCAAAAAAGAAAAAAGAAAAAAACAACTAACTTTTTCTTCCAACGATTTGCTCTGCTTTTTAATTTTTTCTTTTTGTGATTTTAATCTTTTTTGTTTATTTACTTATTCATTAATTCGCTGTTATCAACTTATTCATAAATTTCCTGCTGTTAACTTATTCATCAATTTATTATTGTCAAATTGTGAATTTTTTATTATTAAGATATTTTTCATTATTGAAAAGATTTACCATCTGAAAAGCTATCTTGGGGATCTGGATGCAGGGCTTGACATTGGCTCATGGCTTGAAACATTGCCTCCAAATTGTTTGTGTCATCTGGAGTGAACATGATATCGGTCATTGGGGGTTCCTCCGGTTCTTCGTCATCTCCGACGCTGATGTAATCATTTTGTGTCATTTGACCGTCTGAAAAGAGCGTCGATAAATTGTTTAAAATTTTCTTTTCGTTTAATAATGAATTTTCAAGCATTTTTCTCAATACCAGGTAAGTCGACATTAGCGTCAACGAGGATGTAAAGACACGGCCTTGGATGAACTACTTGGTCTCGTGAGATTGCATGAAGCGATATGTGAGGATACTCCAAGGAAAAGCCTTGCTGCGTACTGTTGTTCACCCATGATACAATACTGAAAATAAAGAAATAAGAGTTATTCTGTTATCGGATGAGCAAGAGAGAAAAAACATTGTCGAACGAATGGATAATTAGTATATTGATTTGAGGACACAAATGCAATTGAATACAAAATATATTCACAATCAACGTTGAGAAAATTGGGAAGAATTTTCATTGCAACAACTAAATGTGCGCAATTTCAACAATTTCAAACACAAATAAATTCATGTGTAAAAGGAAATTATTTCCCATTGCCTTTAACGACGGTAACTCCAAATAATATGAAAATAAATAATTCTGAAAATTTTTTTCACGGATTTGTATTAGAAAGTATGAACTTGCACCATGAATTTTTTCATCATTAACCTTTAAAGTACACTTGGAATCTAGAATATCCTAGGCACAGTGTCAGCCCAAATATCATTGCTTGGTCATTCGAAAATTTATAATTCTTCATACTATTTTCATATAATATTTTTTCGATCAACCGTTCTATTTTATAAATATTGAAAATGATGTACACATTTTTTCAACCTTAAGGTCGTTGTCTCGTTAAAGTGTTCTATAAAATATCTTAGAATTCAAAGGACACATTTAGAATAGTACAGTACAATTACTTGCCAAATTTGAAAAAATTTCTATCGTTCCGTATTTCAAATATTTCTCATAGAAAATTCTAGAGGTTTTCATGCTCTGGTTATTGGGAGCATTTGAAAATTTCACATTTCTCAAAATATTATTAGGATAATCCGCAAGTTATCTAAGCTTTTATAAATTCATTGTAAAGTCAAGTTTTTAACACGACAACTGCATTAATATTCATTAATTTTAACTTGGTACTAGGTGATTTAACCATGCGCTTTGCGCGTGTCAACTTCTTGCCTAACGTTATTTTTAATAATAAAATAAACCTTAACATTAATGAAACCGTCAGAATTTTTTTTTAATATTTTCCCCCTGTCTAGAGGCTTTCGCCTATTACAGGGTTGGCCTGGGTCAGTAGCCAGTCCCCCCTGGGGATCTGATCCGGATCACTAACCAGGCCCCCCTGCAGCCGCATTCGACTTCCCCCTCTGTAGCGTATTCGCCATGGCACTTGATTCTATAGGCCCAGGGAAAGTGCGGAAAACCTGTGCCACTACAGCCAGTCCTGGGTTCGTCTCACAGTGCCGGAGCTGCATTACGTCTTGTCACGAGAATGTAAACATGGACTACAGCTGTATACATGTGACATACACATGGACAGGTACTTGTGTATGCCTCACATATACATCTGGAGCTGGTCACGCTCAAATTTAATTTTCGTGTAAAGGCTATGGGATTAAGACTGGGATTCGAACCGAGGACCTCTCGACATTCTGGCTTAGAGGTAAGCACGCTAGCCACAAGACCAGAGAACGCCTTCCTCCATCAGAATGAATTAAAAAATATGATTTATACATAAAAGATTATTATTTATTATTTACTTACTTAAGTTTCAATAAAATCTACCATTTTTCGTGATGTATTGAGAATAATTATAGTTTGCTATTGTTCTTTCCTGTCTGTGACTTGTCAAAAACGAATTTGAATTGTTATAGATATTTTGAAGGACCAGCAGTCATTATGACATTTTATGGCAGATAGAATAACTTCAGAGTCATAATTTGACTAGAACTCTAACACGAGACGCGAGCTACGTGCACAGTCATAGTGAACCAATCAGAATAGAGGAAAAGCGGTGACAAAACTGTAATTTCATGCGTTACACATGAACTTTATATAAGAGGAAAAGTTTTAAGATATTGGGGTAGTTCAAACTCAGTGTAGCCTTTACATTTTGACAAGAAAGGGTTTACTTCGTGGCTCGAATGCTTGAAAGTTGCGATATAATTAAATGACCGAGTTCACAGTTTTAAAATGTCAAACAAACATCTGTGTATGCAAGGAAAGAATTAAAATTACAAAATTTTTGTGCAGTAATAGTAATGACAAGACAACTTACAAGTATTGAGATTATTATTGAGCAAAATGTAAATATACATGAAAATAAAATAAAATCATATGTATGATTTAGGAAATTTCCTTTTATTTTCATAAAAGTGTGCATTTCGGTCAATGATAACCTCAAAAATTCCAGGTTGTCCCATTGTTACTATTATTGTACGGTTATTTTACAATTTCAATTCTCCCTGTGAATAGGGTTAGAAATGAAGAAAATAAGTTTTGGTTTTGTTACCTCTCGGTTATGTACAGAGTGCCTTTACCAATTTCTCTGTCATCAATGTAAACGGTGGTGTTGGGTTCTTCGTGCCTGATACCTTCCTGCGGTGCGACAAAATTACTGAGCACAACCATGTTTATTTTTTTTTTTTCGTCAATCTGAAAGGTGTTCCAAAATTTCAGTGAAAAAAGTGAAAAAAATGATGGAAGTTAGCGATTTTCGAAGTAATTTCTACATGCAGTACGAAAGTGTCACTTACGTGAGAATTTCAGTACGTCGCAAAGTCAAAAATTGCCGGATGACAACTCTCGAATTTGTTTTGACGAAAAGTTATTTATTATTTTTCAATCGAGTCCGAAGAAGGAACGAACAGTCTTTTTTTCTTTTATTTTCACTTATTTTTTTCGACGATAAACACAAACTTGTTAGATTTAGATGGACTCTGTTTCCGTGGTTTTATACAGCGCGTATAAAAACGCACACGTATACATGAACCACATCTACATATGCACGATGCAAGGATTACTTTTTTTCGTAACACGAATTCATCGAGTAAAAATGAAAACTCCTGAGCGCTTCTGCGTGTGCGTAATTTCTTTCGTGCTTGCAGAAAAAAACAACAACAAAAAACAATTAAATACTTTGAACACGCGGAGATGATGCAAAATGAAAAACGAATTCCCAGGAGCCAAGAGAGCAAATTCAACACACTCCGTACGAGATTATAATGAGACTGGATTCGCGCAAAGAAAATTCTTTGAGATTTTGCCAACCGGCGTTTTAGAACACTCGCCAACCGATTGCCGGTGCACTGTTACAGTTATATAACCAAAATACTATTTTTTTATTCGAATCATTTGAATTATTGACTATCTTTACTTGTAATTTTCGAGCGTCCATATTATTTTCATTAAAAACGTTTTGCATTTAAAAAATCATTATCATGGAACTCCGGGTTAAATACGAGACAAAATAAAAAATGTTTCATTTATTTATTGAGTTATTTACAGTCGGTAACAAGATTATCTGCCGTAAAGTTACTCGCAGAGGACGCTACTCGAAGTATCTTGCCCTGACGCGCTTACTTTGAGTTCGCTGCGCTCGCAGTTTTGTTTACATTTTTCATTGTACTTAGAGTATAAAATTTTGTAAATAAAGAAAAGACTGAAACTAAATAAATCGAACCGGGTAGTGTGCTTTGATTTGTGTATATCACTTGTCATTCTAGTAGTTCTGCGTTTCCGTATACTTTGAAGAATTGTGTCTAGGATTTTATTCGGTTCGAATTTCAGTACTAAACCGATAAATTCGAAAACTTATTCAAATTTCAGTAATAAACCGATAAAAATTAGAAAAAAATATTAAAGATGTTTAAATGTGAATATTTATTTTGAATAATAATAATTCCAATAAGTTTTTAATAAAGTGTGTAAACGAAAAATTGATTGAATTTAAATTGTTGCTTCAAACATGCGCGATCTTTCAAATGTTGATAATATTGATGTTTAATAATAATATTTGCAATAACAATGTTAACAAAGTCTGCAATTCATCGACATTTTTGAATATGACAAAAAATGTATCTTGTGTTTTTCGACTTTTTACTTTTTGCATTTCTAATAGTCCGCTGTATTTGTGAAACTGATCGTTTGATGCGGTTCGATGCCTCCGAAACTTCTTAAATGTAAAATTTAATTTAATTCGAAAAACATGAAGATTTGGCAAAATTGATTTTCATATTGTCGAGGTGAAAAAAGAAAATCAAAAAGAGAGCCAACTTTTTCACGCGTATTCAAGATCAATGAAAGTTCATTGGCACACTGAAAAAAAAATTAAAGTATTGCCAACTACGCGATGAGGTTGGACGAATTTCGTTGTGCCAATAGTCATATTACGTTTAGTTCATCTGGTGGTTGATCTATTGAAAGTCATGTCATTGAAACAACTTCGCCACAATTTTGCCGCTAAATTTTAATTTATTTGAGTCGAGTCTGTTTCATGTGATACAACCACAATAGATTGTTACATTGAAAAAAAATGTAATTTGAAACACAGAATCGATTGAATTTGAAATAATCACATGGAGGTTGAGTTGTATACGGTTTGTCCGTGACTTAATAAAATAATAGCATCGAATAAACTTCTCTGCGGGAATTGAATTCAATGACACCATAGATCAACGGAATATAATTTGTGATTAAGCTAATTACCTAGTAGTAATTTGGATGAAATGTTTTGTTACTATTCAAACAAATAAACCTTTTGCTAAAGCTACTAAAATTTCGTTGCGCAAACAATAAGTTTTGTTTACTACCAATTATATATATTGTAATCGGACAGCTTTATTCCCTGGCTGGATTTCTGGTGTGGCAGAAATCCGCTAGAGGGCCAGGAGCGGAGCGCTCTCGCGTGAGCGTCGCACCGCCCGTGTGCCCATAAGGCTCCGACATTGAATCGTTAACTAATGATCACTCCGACTGATGGTAGCTGAGAAAACCCGAACCCTTGTTTTATGGGGTAAAAAGGTCTAAGGCCTTTATCGTACAATTAAAGTACGCTGATACAAAAAGGTTTCGTCACCTAAGGGCCCTCTTAGGAGAGAGTAAAAAATTGATCGTATTTACTATTGAAAGTCGCAAAATATGAAATAAAAAATATCAAATAAAAAATATTCCAAAAGATATATATATATATATATATATATATATATATATATATATATATATATATATAAAAATTCGAATATTTCTTAGTCATTTCAAAAGCATAATTGTTTTGTACAATCACTGTACGTTTTAATTACACAATGCAATTCATTTAATCCAAACAAGATTGATACAATTGACTGAAATACTTTTCCGCATTTCTCGAGCAATGCCATGATACTATTTCAAATATTTATTTAATTTGATTTAAAAAATGTTTTGGTTCTATTGAATATTTCAAGTTTTATCTCAAATTGCGGGCGTAGTTGGCTCAACAAAATCCTTCAACTACGCGCGGAGGTTGTGTGAACTACGTCATTGGTTTCGCCGTATCTAACCTCAGGACGTAGTTGAACCAAATATACATCTCCGTTCTCAGCACTATGCCTTTGTTCAGTGAACATTAAAAAAAAAAAGATTATTCATTCAACAAGCATTCATTTAAACAATTTATTTACTCGCTTTTTAGCATCATTATTATTAAAAGTGATTGTTTACATTTCGTCAAAAATGGTGAAGTTTCTTCTGATTTTAATCGCATCTCTAACATCCAAAATTTTGACTAAACGACATTTTTAGTTGCGAATTCTTGATTCCGTTTCGTTAAGCGTGATATTGTTGCCAAAAAAAAAACTTTCGGCATTATTTCCATACAGAATTCTTGAGATTTTTGTTTTCGTGGGTAAATTCTTCCGCTTGTGTAAATGTGCTGGACGAAATTTCGTTGTAAGATAATTGAATAAATATTCGTGAGTCGCGACGCGTTAAAGGTCACATTGGAAGCGATGTAACTCCTTGATACATTGCGAATTCTGTGTATCGTGATTTTTTTCTTTCGCGTCCACCGAATGACAGATGGTCATTATATATTTTGATTTTTCCTCGAGGCAATCACATGCTTAATTAAAGTAATCTCTGTCCCGGACTTTGGAGTGTACAATATCGAGGGGTTTGGCCACACACAGTATACGTTCGATTTTAATACTTTATGGTGTGAAAGTGAGCACGTGCTTGTGTGTAAGTACGCGTGCTGTTTGTGTGCAAGTGGGAGTGTGCATCAAAAGTGGACAAGTTTGTGTTAGTGGAACGGGTAAAAATTATGAGGTCGAGGATCGTGTATAAACACCGTTTTCGGACGCTCTTTCAATAAGGAAATACCGAATTATTATCGATTTTAATAAACCTTGTCTATTTTTAATCGTAATTAAAAAATTCTCTATGTGTTTTCAAACTTTTAACGAAACAATTGTTTATTTTTTATTTTTTATTATTCATTCGTTGCCTTTAATCGAGGAAAATATTCCAAACACGTGCTAGCAGCACTGTGATTCTCGCAAGTTCACCATATCGCGATGAGCTAATAAAACGTAAGAACACTTTTCATAAAACAAGCAAATTTAAAGTCAAAATCAAAGGTTGACCTTTTACGGAGTACATGAACGTAGGTGATGGCATAATTCATGTGCTGGAATAAAGAACAAAATTATAAAAGACAAAAAACTCGGTTTACGACATTTTTGAGGTACCCCGGTCTCTCATATGAATGCGTCATTATTTTTATAGGAAACATGGAGAAAAAAACGACGAACAATTTGATTGTTTGATCGTCAGAATCATTGGGTTAATTTATCGAATTGTTTTCAATATTTTACATGATTATACACTTTTTATAAATATTAGTATATTCATTTTTATGATAAATACGAAATTCATAAATTACTAAAAACTTTGAACCTCTCGCTGATTCAAATCATTAAGTTTTAATCCTAAATCACTTATATTCGCAAACATTCACAACATAAATAAGAATATATGCGTTTTTATTTATAATGTTATTTCGAGTGGAAATATAACTCGAACACTTTAAAATAGTGTCGATCAGTTTTGTTATGATACAAAAATTGACGCGGGTTTATCTTATAGTTAAAAATATTCTCGACTCGAATAACTAATCGCAAATCCTTATATTAATTATTATTTTTCTCTATTAAATTATTTTTACATTGTTCAATTAATGTACATAATGTCAATTTTTTTATTAAAATTAAGATCGAAACGATTGAAGGACTCGATGTGCCAGGGCGATGGGTCAAGATTTAAGTGATTTATCGGTTAATTAAGTGTGAGAAATTATGTTACAAAAATCTTTTGAGTTGTCCTCTCGATCTCAACCTCTTGAACTTCAAAATGATTTTGAAACGAATTCAAAAGACTGATCTTGGATCGTTTTAACCAACCTTGACATTTTTCGATCTATAAATCGAATATGTTTACGTTCACAATCACCTTCATAATCATTAATTAGTCTCTAAGTGTTTTTTTTTATACGTTTAACAATAAAAACACTCAATTTTGCAAAGATTTTTTAACTGACGTTTGCACGGACGATTCTAAGCAAAGACGACATTCGGACCTTCCATTTCTGCATAAATCGAGGCCCTACTATATTGTCAAGTTGAGCGTCACATCTTTTCTCGATCAATTTTAATTTGAACACGATAACCCTTGAGCGATCTTCTCTTTTCTCCGTTCACATCGACTCGGTAACACGCTTTGAAAAAAAATAAAAAAATTGAATAAACAAAATGTTCTTTTCTCAAGACGCATCTTTCTCTTTCCGTGTTCGTTTCATGGTTAAAATTAAGTCGAATTTTTTGCCCTGCTTACGCGGATGAGAGAAAAAAAATTGGTTTCTTTCTTTTATGAGATAAAGATATGCAAAAATTAAGTAACAGAAGTGATTGAAATGTTTAATTGATATTTTAATTCAACGTTTAATGAAAATAATAAATACGAAAATATAATTATTTTTAAATCATAATATTTTAAATATCATATATACACATAACATTTTATCTAGGAATAACGTTTTTTTCCCATCGGATGTAAAATTTTGAATAAAATTATGCAAGAGGAAATATCAACGATTCATGTGTACATGGAAGTTTACAAAGGTGGAAATAAAAATCGAAAATGTAGCAGTTTCGCGGTCAGTACATTATCATTTGTTCTCGGCCTACAGGCTTTTTATTCTAAACGAATAAAAGAATATGCTAAACTAACGTTTCGCATCAGATGTCCAATTCTAAGATTCTCAAGGTTCTAAGATTATCAGTGATTTTTTATTGACGACATTTCTTCGTTTTGTTTCGTTTCACACATAACCTTCTTTTAACTACCCGTGAACTCTCGACATCGTTGTCGCAAAAAAGTGCGTGTTCGTTCGATGCAACAAAAAAATAAATTATTATCTAAATTCTAAATTTAGACGAAAAAAAAACGTACATCCAATTTCGAAGAATTTTAAATGATTTTTTTCATTTGATTTAATTTTTTCAGTGGTGAAAAAACTGGTTATTCAAAATCTTTTTATCGAATTTCAACAATCGAACATTTATTCATGTTGATAATGAAAATGATAAATTCTCTCAGTCCAATTTGAAATGTTGAGAAATATTTTTTTCCTACTGCTTAAAAAATAACTCCGGAAAATTCGTCGAAAATACCGATTCGAAATATTTCATTATTATGAAAATTTGCATCGTTCGATGAATACAATGAAATTTCCTTTTTTTTCCAGCTTTACCGTTTTCAAGAGTCAAATATCGATAGTACAATAAAAGCATTTACGTTCTGTTGCAACGATGTAAATTTTTTTATGACATCGTTGGGTATCAATATCTGTAATAGGAGTGGGGGAAAATACTATTTCGGTCATACCTCACTTCACCCTTTTATGCTATATATTGATTATTATTACTATTATTATGATAGTTTTATTATTATTACTATTATTTTTATTCTCGTCTTTGTCATTAAATTTCATTGTTAACAGCGTAATCTCAATTTGAAAACTGACCCAATTCGGACATGAGTATTGATGTTTTTTCGTCTCTCAGATTTACTTAGGTAAAAAAAAAGTACGCAAAGTTTCGTGTCCCGTTCTCATCGATCGTTAATCCCTCTGATTGGAATTCGGATTAATTGCCATTGAGTTGCCACGAATTGGATTCGAATAAATTCAAGAAAATGGGAAATTTAAAAGTTCTCTATTTCGTGCGGTGTGCACGAGCCAAAAATGAAATTAATTGATAATTAAAGTTCACATACAGCCACAAGCCTCGACTACCATGTTTGGCAATGTTTTTTGGGTTATCGTATTGTTCGAATCGACGTAGAGTAATTGAATCGGCGATAATTGCGTCGGCGAACAGCACGGCACTATTTCACTTCTTCGCTGATGAATGCTGCCCTTTTTCGTTAACAACCTCTGAAAAAATTTATCGATAAACTCTTTCAATCGTAATGTCTCATTTTCAAACTAGTTTTCTCGCTGTTTTTTAATAGAATTTTTTAAACTGAACGTTTTTTTTCGAACTCTATGGTTAATATACATAAGAGAAATTTATTTTGCTATTTTTTTTTATTTCAATGATATAACAATATTAAAAGTAAATTCAATATTAAATTGTATGCAAAAATGAGTTAATTGTTTAACATCTTGAAAATAAATCAAAAACACCCAAAACAAGCTTGATTATCACGTGGAACAAAAGAAATTATAACAATAAATAGTAGAACTACACTGGGGGAAAAAGGTGCCAATGAAATATATGATCATCGCAATACACTCAGAAAAAAGTTCTATTTAGATCTACTAGAATCGTTTATTCGAATTTTTTAAATTTGAATCAACAAAATTTCTATTCGTTTCAGCTAGAAAATTGTATTTAACGGGGTCATCCCGTGACAGCTATTTTTTTCGCTTTTTTTGGATTTTTTTTTGATGAATCATTAAAATACACTATCTTTGAATTTTTACCACACATTTATTAACATTTTTACAATCCCTCAGAATTTTATCAAACAAAAATGACGAGCTGAATCAACTTTACACCGTTTGGAAGACACTCATATGTTGGTTGACGGCTGCCATGATTCCGGAGGTTTTGCGCATCTAAAATTAAAAAATCAAACGGCATGTGAATTTGTAGACCTGAGGGTATCGCTGGAACTAGAATAAAGTAAAAATATCGAAAATTGAATTTTTGGCACGGTTTTAAATGTTAAGTTCCAAGTTTCGTCGTTTTTTTCCACTTTTAAAACCATGCCAAAAATTCAATTTTCGATATTTTTACTTTACTCTTGTTGCAGCGATAGTCTCAGGGCTACAAATTAAAATGCCGTTTGATTTTTTGATTTCAAATGAGCAAAACCTCCGGAATCATGGCAGCCGTCAACCAATACATGAGTGTCTTCCGAACGGTGTAAAGTCGATTCAACTCGTTATTTTTGTATGATAAAATTCTGAGGGACTATAAAAATGTTAATAAATGTGTGATAAAAATTCAAAGATATTGTGTTTTAATGGTTCATCAAAAAAAATTCCCAAAAAAGCGAAAAAAAAATAGCTGTCACATGGGATGACCCCGTTAAATCAAATGAATAATGCTATTTGGGTTCGTTTATTCGACTACCCACGTTAAAGCTTCTTGCTCCGGTCACCGCGTGGCGCAGAACGTCGAGACATTCCCCACATACCTATTGCGCTCTAGATGTGCATAATTGCGGGAACCAAAGTGGTACACTGCAACCTTGATTGTTCGAACAGCGGCGGAATAGACTCCGCATCGCACTTGTAAAAATAGAACGTTGCTCACACTTCGTGTTTCCGTTTCTGAGTACCAGACCACCGGTCGCATTGGACCAGACGCTTCCCCTACCAAACGCAGAGCGATCGATACGGGTCGCGTAGTGGGGAATATTGCATGAATCAAAATTCGATAAATCGAAGTTGCAGTGTATTATTATTCTGACTATGTTTAAGAAGATGAACATGAATTTTTATACCTACCTAGGGTCGCAGACCCATGAAAAGATTATTAAATAATATCATCATTGAATATGGTATAATAAATATTATAAATATTATTTTTATTTAAACTTCATATTCGTTCAATTTTTAAGATAAAAATGTGTCCGATTTTAATACGTATATTACATTTTTCATTAATCAAGGATATCAAAATATTGTGATAAAATAAATAATTTTTTAACCCGTCAGCAGGCGCGCCACGTACACTTTAAACATTGGGCGCGCGATGAGACATTTTCTCACATGTATTGCTTCAAGTGCTTAATTTGATAAATAGGAACTTGAAAAAAATTACGCTACAGTAATTACGACTATTAAACATTATTATTTAAAAAAAACCATAAATACAACGATAATTGATATTACAAACCAAAAAATAATAATTAAAAAAATACAAAAAGAGAAATTCAAAGTTTCAGAAAAATAAATTTGGGGAAGATAGAAAATCTTATGTCATTTGAAATTTTCGAGTAATCATCGTTTTAATATAAAGTGGGAGAAAAACTCTTATAGTGCGCCTGCTAGTGGGTTAAAGTTAGATAGATCTTTATTTGGCTGTGAGACAAGAAAAAAAATTTATTTGATTTAACTAGATCCTGGTTGAATCGACTAGATGTTTTTTCTGGGTATAGTATAAACTATTAAACAAAAATACACGAGTTTTTATTATCAAACAACATATTTATTCTAACCGAGAACACTGGACTGAGAAAAAAAATTTGTTCATAGAATTAAATCCGATTTCGTTGGACGAAAAATGGCGAATCCAACCATTTTTTTGTTGAATGGCAACTGTTTTAATTTATTCAATTAAATCATGAATAATTCTTGTAGATGAATCAACTGAATCACCGGAGCCAAATGATTTTATTCGAACAACTGGTACCATTTATTTGCTTTTGCACACTTTTTAGTTACTTCAATGAAATATTTGTTCGAATCTTAATTATCAAATTGACTAAACAGTATTTTTTTGACTCGACCAATAATTTGTTTAAATACTCACTAATTATTTTGTCTTATCTCAAAAATATTATGTTGCCCGTATCGAACTGAATATTTTGGTTGAAAGAAACGAAATTTGTTTCGGTCAACAACATTTTTTTCTGAGTGTGCGATTAAATCAACGAAGTTCTTTCAATAACAGTAATTGCTATTTAATCAACAATTTTTTGACTCAGGTTCCTCTTGACATTCATCGAATGCTTCAGATCGCAATCTTAGGAAACAACTTGTTTCACTATAGGCAAAATTTTTGATGGAAAAAGTCTATTTCAATTTAGTCACGAATGACCTTTTTGGCCAGGGTCAAAATGATCCAATGGTAGTAACAGAGAGTGAAAGAAGATAATTTATTTACGTACCCTTATTACATTGTTGTAAGGAGAGGCACTCATGGTCAAAGAAGCAGCTGAAGAGCACGAGCCACGACAGAAATAAGCGTGGTATCCGCTCGGATGTAATATCCAATCGCTCCAACCAATATCCTCGAAACTTATGTACAAATCGTCGCGACAACATTCCTTCATTTCCGGCAAACAGTTTGAATTTCTTTTTGGCCGATTTTTTTGAGGCAATGGCGACGTGTGAATAACGAGGAAAGGCTTTAAGGTCATTTCGATGGAAACTGGAGCCGTGTCACGATCGATCGAACACGTGCTACATGCTATTTGAATCGCATGATTTAACCCACGTCGTTCCACCCATTTCCTCAATGTAAAACGTACATCCGATTTTACCCAACCCTCTTAACATAAAAAAAAACAAATAACAACAGAAAAATTAATAAATTTGTCTTTTTTTTGGTGCGACTAACAAATTCAAAGTGAAATAAACAAAACAATGCATTTCGATATAAACAACGTTTGTTGATAATCAGAAAATCAGAAAAAATCACTATTTTTCTGATTTTTACAAAATATCGAATAGTAAATAATAATAAAAATAATAACAAATTCGACTCTTTCTGTTATTATTTATTTTATTAATAAATTATTATTATTAATAATTTAATTATTATTATTTATTTATTATTATTTAATTATATTTTATTATTTTATATATATATATATTATTTAATTTGTTATTTAATTATTATTATATAATTAATAATTTAATAATAATAATAAAAGTTATTATTAAAAATCACTATTTGCATGATTTTTAATAAATTTCGAATAATAAAGTGACGAATAACTAGAAGTAATAAATAAATTGGAAGAGCAAAAATCAACATATGTGAGTTCAGAAACACGTAGTTTCTAATTGATTTATTAATAATTGTAATAATAAATTTTTAAAAAATTATCCATTCCAAAAGGAAAATTTCACAAAAATGGAAAACTTAGGATTAAAAAAAGAAAACATTTACCTCCGATAGAAGTTTCGAAAATCCCCATTATAGCGTTTTTCTCAAAGCTTTCGCCCTTGTCCCAATGATCGAGCTCGGACAGTACGAAAGTCTGATTGAATATATCGTTCTCGTCGGATTCTTTGTAGAACCATAATTCAGCTGAGGTCACGTCGACGAAAAGTATTTCTTTTGGTAAATTAAAGGTAAAACAAGCTGCTGGATTGAAACCCGTGAGATGATTCGAACTTTGACGACAATGTTTCAAATCGGCAACTCCTGAATAAAAATACATAAAAAGGAAATGATCAAAAAGTTTCTGTAGAATGAATTTTATTTTTGAGACGAATTTTACGAATGGAATTTTTTCCCTTTCTTAATTTATAAACATTCATACTCCACGCTTTTTCAAATTTTATTTGAACTCAAATTTGTATTTCAAATAAATGAAAAATCAGAAAGTTATAAAGAAAATGATTATTTATTTATTTTTAATAGTTGCAGAAGTAAATTCAAATATCAATAAGAATATCAATTTCACTTTTCTAATTCGATACGGAGAAACATTTTTTATTTCGTAATTCGTGACCTTTTTCGGTCGATCAGTCATAACGAGAATTTCCAAGTTGATTCGATCATCCTGTGCCAATATCTCGTTCTATCGTTCTCGCTCCAAGTACCTATAGATTAACTACAAACTATATCTATAGAGCTTGTCTGACCTGTATGGAACTGTACTACTAGCGCCATGAGGACGAGATATTTCGACGTCTTTCTCCCTGATTTTTCGTACTCTTCTTTGGCTCCAAAAGTAATGACGTGCCAGTGGGAAAAACGCATAAAATCTTCTCATCGATGCTACGAAATGATTTCTTTTTCCCCATCTCCCACTTAACAATCGTACAAGGGCGAAATAAGCTAATAAAGGCTGTCGCGAAAACGTAATTGCCAATTTGACTTTTACTTGCGTATATATATACAAATATATAAGCCGTTTCATGACAAGTCAGCTACTGAATTTTTCTTTGCAATCAAAAGTCACTTCGTAGATAGTTTTTTGATGTTTTGATTTCATTTTTTTCAAGAGATAATAATTATAGTAATTTTATTCGTAGAATTTCGCCCCGAAGTCATTTTTATTAGATAACTTTTATCGATTTATCGGGACAATGTTTTGTTTTTTAAATACCTACTAATTGATAGTATTGGAAAGTCAAAAAATCATGTTTTTCCTGTCAGATTTCCGCAGGTTAAAAAAAAACAGGATTATATATTCGACTCGGAATACCTTGTGCATAATTTTATACGAATGGTAACATTTTCCCCTCGATTCAAGACCCTTTTTCTCCTCCATTCACTTATTTCGCTGTTTCATCTCGCACTGTAAATCGCATCAATTCCAAATTTCATTCCCCCCTCCTGCTCCCGTTTTCCCACGAAGTATTTTTGTTAGTCGAGCTAATTTCAACTTTCTTATACTGTTACGCGAAAGTCCCACCTATATTTCGTCATTCAGCAAGAATGTAATGTTGTAACAAGAATAATTCACATTTAAATCTAAAGTCAACTCCAAGAATCTTGCGGATGAATTATCGCAAAATACAACATCAAGTCGATATCACTTTTTATACAAAAAACATGACGTTGATATGATTCTCGTAATAATCCGACGGAGTTTCCCTACAGTGAAAAATAAATCGTCAATTACTATTTCATTTCTCAATAACTTTCTATGAAAACAAAAATTATTCAATAATATTCTTGATCCTATTTTTCATTCAGGTTTTTTTAAACCGATTATTTTCGCAAAGAAACATTTTTCTTTCTATATTCCATTTTTCGATTGCATAACATTTAAATATTGAAAAAGTATTGAAAAAAATATGGAATATGAACATATTCGAGTTAAATAATAGGGAAATTCATGCATTTCGAAATGAATAATATTTGTCTGGTCGCATTTATATTTTTGAAATCCGTTGAAATTTCCGGTTAATTGTTTCAAACGGGTAACAATTTTTCATCGATATTGTCTCGTGTTTGGGAAAAGAAAAATGGGTCTTTGATTAAATGAATTTCGTGGTGAATAAATAGGGTGTGATATTCGAATGAGAGCGGCTGGAGAAAAGCGCCATTAATATCCGGTCCGTTGTTGCGGTTTATCGCGTCCGACGCATGCAATTAGGGCGGGAATATTCACTTTCGCTTATTTTACCGAACCAGGAATATTTCGCGTAGGTTCAAAGTGAGCAAAACAATCAAAATTTATCCTTTGGCGTTTCTCTTTTGACGTTCTGTATTTAACACGTTATTTCGCCGAAAATCGCGCCCGCGGAAGTTTGTATCCTATACTGGAGTGAATTTTTTTTGTCATTTTCTTTTGCCCGAAAGCCTCATTGTAAAGCCTCATGCTCTATAAAAAAAATTGTTAATCGCTAAAAATGACTCAAATTTTTCTTCGGTCTCTAGCGAATATTTTCGTTTGCTCATTTTTAATTTCCTGTTTCCATTCTATATACATTTTTCAGTCGATTTTCTCCAAGGAAATATTGATGAACAATAAACGGGACTTTTAAGGTCCGGTTTTTTTTTGTTTTATTAGCAGTCATATTAACTTTTTAAGGTTAATATGACTGCTTCACACTAGTCAAATGAGTGCTAAATTTTCAAAATACATTTATGCAAAGTTCAGTACACTGATTAAATTAATTGAAGGTTGATGTCTATTACAGCATGTCTTATTAACCTAAAAAAAATTTAATCACGATGGATTTACGAAATCATCAACTGATAACTGCAAAATTCCATGATGTCATATTTTCATCGAGACTTTTCAAAGAATAATCTGTATTTTTCAACCGATTTTCATGCACCATGTCTTATTTTTTTCCTCAAGAGATCCCCTACGAATTCACCGTGTAGGTTTTTTTTCGAAGCTTGTTAATATGAAAATTACAGCGATTGGTTTATGAACATTTTTTTTAAGTCAATTATACAATTGGCTGCAATAGTAAAACGATGAAACTCAGAAAAAATCCACACGGTGAATTCATAGGGGATCTCTTGAGGAACAAAATAAGATGTGGTGCATTAAAATCGGTTGAAAAATACGGATTATTCTTTGAAAAATCTCGATGAAAATATGATATCGTTAAATTTTGCATTTACAGCTGAAGGTTTTGCAAATCTATTGTTATTAATATTTTTTTAGATTAATAAGACCTGCTGTAATACAAATCAAGCGTCAATTCATTTGATTAGAGCATTAAACTTTTCATAAATGTATTTTGAAAATTTAGCACTCATTTGACTAGTCTGCATCAACTATTTTACTTTAACCCTAGTTACGCACTATACCTTTTAGTACATTACTTACACACTATCGGTCTATTGGACCGACGACTTTTATTTCTCTATAACATTGTAACAAACGCGTCTATTGAGGTTTAATTGTAGTGAAATCGAAACGCCAGACTCCAACCAATTCGGAGAAGAAATCAGTAAAGCCAAAAAGTCATTTGATAAAAAGTTATAACGTTTATGAAAAGGCGTGTGGTGAAAAAAAGGTAAAAATGTAGTGTCGCTGTCGGTCCATTGGACCCCGTAGTGTGTAGCTAGGATTAAGACAACTCTATTCGTTACAATTTAAAATCACTTTTTATCATTAGAATGTTTTAATTTTATACTAATAATTATTTTGGTCGTTATTTTGAGTTGAATTTTTTTAAAAACACGTAATACTCGTTTTTTTCTCGTCACAAAAATAAGTTTGAAATAACAAATACCCGTTGACCACATCGAGATTCAAATTTTCATTGCCTTTTTGTTTTTTAGTAAATTTAACTAGTCCGCATCAGCTATTTTACCTTAAAAATAAAATTTTCGATTCCGAGAACACCTGGATCTAGTTTTTATTGCCAAATATCTCGAGGGCATTTTTCAAATTTTGTTTTATGTAAGACCATAAATAAATGTTCATTTCCAGAAACCTTTCGGAGTTTCCATGGAAAGAAAAAAATATTATTCCAATGCAAAAATCGTGTTTGTATAAAAAACAAATAAAAAATATACTCTCATGGTCTACAGTGACGTGCAAAAGTTTCGGGCCACCCTATTTTTTATGCATATTGAACAGAAATATGGTGGTGGGATAAAAACAAACGAGTAATGATAACACGCAATCACTTATATTTGGAAACAGTAGGTTGTATTCATTGATATCGATCTTAAATCATTAATTGTTCAACAATTTTTTATGACTGGCTGTGCAGAAGTATTGGGCCGCGTACTTTTGGGTATGAAAAAAATAACAAAAAACTTGAAAAATAAGGAAGCATGTCTTGGTCTTCTCCACTCGACTCAATACTTTGTTGCCATGCCCTTAGCAGCAATGACTACAGCGCACCGAGGAGGCATAGACCCAATTAGTTGTTTGATTCGTTCTTGTGGCAATTTTTCCCATTCACTTCGCAAATGGTTCCACAATTCCGTTTTGTTGGAGTAATTTTTCATTCCAATACGATACTGTGGTCTTGCCACAGGTATTCAATAGGATTTAAGGGGACCGTATGGTCTAGAAATTTGAAAAAATCGATTTTTTTTTTTCGATATGTCGAAAGTATAGTATCTCAAGAATATACTGTGAAATTTTCATGCGGAAATTCTCAATATTACAGCTTCTACAGCCCATAACGCAGGTAGAGAGCGGTCCGCGCGCTCCTAACGGGTCTAGCGCTAACCGGTAACCTAATCGGAGCGCAGCAGCTGTCCCAATCCTTCTCCGAAAATATATACCTGTATATAGTACATACTATATACCTATATATACTTTTCCCTTCCCCGAAATATACCTATTGTCGAACATTTGTGAGGGAAACGGTCATTTCGCTTTCCCCTGACTTGATCAGTACAACGTTACGTTTTGACGAACCAACATCGAAAATTTTGAAATAAAATATCAGAAAATATGGATAGAAAGCAAGGCCGTGACTCTTCTAGACGACCATCTTCTGTAGGTCGCAAAAGATATTTCAAGGGCAATCGATTCACTATCGAAAATACTACTGATTTTACGAGCACGTCTGCGAAAAAATTAAAAGGCAATGAGGAATTGGAAGTAAACGTTAATCCTACTTTCAATTATTGCATCATCGAATTCAGCATGATATTTTTAACGTTGCAACAGTTGTTGAAGTGTAAAGATTGTAACGGTGCGGTCACTTTTAGCAAAAACGGACAACGTGGTCTAGGATTCAAACTCTCTGTGAAGTGTGAGTGTAAAGAAACTTTTATTTTGTCTTCGCCGTTAATTGATAAGGCATTT
This sequence comes from Rhimphoctona megacephalus, assembly GCA_963989365.1. Lineage (NCBI taxonomy): Eukaryota > Metazoa > Arthropoda > Insecta > Hymenoptera > Ichneumonidae > Rhimphoctona > Rhimphoctona megacephalus. The sequence goes on along the minus strand of OZ022421.1, from coordinate 14,202,040 downwards.
GAAATCAACCGTCGACTTGTTCTCGCCCTGAGAATGCTTGGAGTAGGATTTGAAGGCTTGAAAAATTTCTGCGGTCTCATGGATCTTGGACAAGGAATTTGTAAGAGTACATATTACGGCATCGTGGACAATATAAAAATTGCAGCTGAAGCCGTCGCGAAAATCGTTTTCCAAAGAGCATTGAAAGAAGAAGTCGAGTTGAATGTAAAAGCTGGGCGTCCCGCGGATGAACTTTCTGTGTCTGGTGATGGATCGTGGGCGAAACGTGGATTCTCATCGCTTCTCGGTATTGCCTCGTTAATAGGGAAATACAGTAATAAAATTTTAGATGTTGTCGTCAAATGCAGTATATGTCAAGCCTGCTCTCAATGGAAAGGCCAAGAGGATACGATTGAATATGAAGCGTGGTATCGAGAGCATGAAGATCACTGTGACGCAAATCATACCGGAAGTGCTGGCAAAATGGAGGTAGACGGCATCGTGGAAATGTTCAAGAGATCGGAAGAGTTGTACAACGTAAAATACGCGAACTATATCGGAGACGGCGACACGAAAACGTTCAAAGCCTTATTGGACACAAAGCCTTACGGGGATGATTTTTTAGTTTGCAAAAAAGAATGTGTTTTGCATGTTAAAAAACGTTTGTACAAACGTGCTGTTGATGCGAAAAAAAAACATGCACAAATAAAGAAAGCAACAAAGAAATTGACAGAAAAAGAAGAGGGAAAAAAGACACAGCGGAAATCGATAAATAAAACACCGAAGCGTCAACAATTGACGAATAAATTATTGCAAGAGCTGTCAACTTATTACGGTCTAGCAATTAGACGTAATTCAGATTCGACTGAAGGGATGAGAAGTGAAATATGGGCAGCATATTATCACAAAATTTCAACAGATGAAAATCCGCAACACTCGTACTGTCCTCCAGGTTCCGAATCGTGGTGCAAGTGGCGTCAAAGTGAGGCTGCAGGTACTTTAGACACCTACGAGCACCCACCTGCTCTGTGCGATGAAGCACAAGAGATATTAAAACCAATTTATGAAGAATTGACAGCAGAGACTTTATTGGAAAGGTGTATTGGCAGTAATACGCAGAACAATAACGAAAGTTTCAATGCTTGCGTGTGGCACCTTGCGCCGAAACATCTGTTTGCCGGAAAAAAAATCATTGATATTGCCACTCACATTTCCGCTTGCATATTCAATGAAGGATTTGCATCCCTATTGAAAATAATGGAGACCATGGGCATAACAATCGGGCCACAAGCGGAGCAACTAGCGCAAAACCGAGACGAGCTGCGAGTATCGAGCGCCAACCGTAGGAGCACGGACAACTCCAAAGAGGCTCGGACAGCTCGAAGAAATGAAAGGAGTGAGGAAATCTTGAATTATGAACGTTCCGAAGGAATCCTATATGGTGCCGGAATCGCGGATTAACTGTAAGTATTCAAAATTTGCTCAATTTTTGAAAATATCTGTACCTCAAACTTTAAACTCATTTATCTCGAAACGACTTTTTTCGGCACTGCGCAGGTGAAAACAAAAAAACTATTCAACCGAATCACTTGAAATTTGGATATGTTGTTCACAACATGTATGGCTATCGTCGGAACTACAATCATAATTTTATTTAAATAATTTCTTATTGTTTATACTAAAAAACTAGTGAAAAAAAAACCCGATTTTACGAATTTTTTTTCAAAAGCGCGCCATTTTGTCAATTTTTAATTTTTTCGATTTGTTCTAGTCCCGACCATAACTGCACTCTTTCTGATTAAGAATCTTCTTGAATTTTGTGTTTCAGATGAGTAGAAGTCTCGGATCGATCTTCACCGTCCGGGTCGGATTTTTCGAGAGGGTCGTCTTCAATGCCAATTATATGATAATAAACACTGTTTTTAAAATTAAAAAAAAATTTTTTTGTATACTTAATAAAGGTAGTAATAAACCCGAAAAGTTAAAACATCGATTTTTAAATTTTTTATGGCAAAAAAAAAATCGTGAAAATAGGTGAAATTTTCGTGCTCTAGACCATACGGTCCCCTTAAATCCGGTGACTGGGATGGCCAGTCAAGAAGGCGGACTTTCCAGCTTTGAAGAAAATTTTTAACAAGACGCGAAGCGTGTTTCGGATTATTATCGTGTTGAAAAATCCAACCATGCGGCAAATTTTTCATTGCAAATAGGAGCATATGATCTTGTAGTATGTCCCTGTACATTGCAGCATCCATATTGCCATGAATTTCCACCAGCGGACCAACGCCATCATCAGAAAATGCTCCCCAAACTTTAATGTTTCCGCCATCGTGTTTTACGGTAGGAATTTGGTACCTTACATTATATCTGGTACCTGCTGGACGTCATACGTACTTCCGACCATCACTTCCGAATAATTGAAATTTCGATTCATCGGAAAAAAGTACTTTCCGCCAATCTGATACCGTCCAGCGCTGATATTTTTTCGCAAAGTCTAATCTAGCCTTCTTATTCTTTTTGCTAATCAATAGTTTTTTTGCACCAATACGTCCAATCAGCCCCGCAGCTTTGAGACGTCGAGATACCGTACTGCAACTAACATCAGCTAGATTTTCACTTCGCAATTCCCGGGAAACATCTGCAGCACTTTTTCGTGGATCTACAATGCACTTCCTTTTTATAATTTTGTCGACGCGATTCAAAGTTTTTCGCGGTCTATCGCTCCGATTTTTATCACACAGTGAGTTTGTTAATTTATATTTAGTAATAATACGATTAACGGTACTTTTGCCAATAGATAAAGTCTCCGCAACGTCACGAGAATTTTTTTCTTCTCACGATAGTTTTAACACGATTTCACAAAGCTGAATATTCGTGTGTTTCGGCATTGTGACAGAAAGGAGACTGATTTTCCATTGTAGGACATGTTTTGAAACTATTGAGGAAAAAAAATGTAAACAAATCGTGCGTACGAAGCCGCGGCGATATAGTGGCCCGATACTTTTGCACACCGACCAAAGTCATTCCACGTAGTACTCGAAAAATACGCCATAATTAAATATAATATACGACGTTGTTACCTTCATTCTAACTCTCTTGAATATTTTGAACAATGAACGAGTGAAACAATAAAATATTTTATCAATTAACTGGAAAAAATAGGGTGGCCCGAAACTTTTGCACGCCACTGTATATGTTGATTTTTCTCCAAACTACAAATACGAAGAATTTGACGGGAAAAAATGATTGTTCATGCGATTCGTTATTGACAAAGTTATATATAAATTATTGTTATTCTTCCTTTTTTTCATATTTTTTCGATTTATTTAATTTGTATCATTGTTATTGCTATTAATATCACTGTAAATTGATACGTGGAATTGGAGACTATAATCGTGTATTCAAATCTTTATGTGCATAGGAATACAAAGGCAGGGTGAAATAAGAGATGGTGGCAATTAAGAACGTGCCATTATTCATTCAAGTATAAATATATAGCTTTGCATATACACAAGAAATAGAAGTGTTGCCACTATTTTGTACGTATTCGTATATTATTCAAAAGTATATCTGTATTCGCGCACGGGGCTAATTAACGAGCTCAACTAAAACTTCTCTACATTGTCCACACTTCTCTTCTATTTCTCTTCCTCCCTACCTAGGTCTCTTATTCTCTTTCCAACATTCTTGCCTTTCTACTCTTCGATCGTTTAGTTCTTCAACCTGTTAGATTTACCTGTTGGATCCTATATATACTTTTATCTATACAGCCGTTCGCATGAAATATAACAAATTCACACGCTTGCCAATTCGTTGCATATTCATGCGACAAAAATCGAATTCGTATTCGGCTCGTGGCATTTTTTTACTTCAACATTTATCTTGTACCGAGAACGATATCGTCGGTTATATTTTGGTGCGAATATTGTTCACAAATGCTTTCCGGTCTCGCGTTTGATTTTCAACCTTTCAAATCCCCATTTTTTCAGGAAATTGTACGATGCCAACATAATTTGTTAGGGTTTCGCCAAATATAAGATTAATGTTCAGCATTGTAAGAAAAAACGATAATCTAATCGGTCTTCATATGGCCTATGAAACTTTCTCATTTTATCATTTGTCTTCCACGAAAAACTGATATTTTTGGCGATATTTGAATGTGAATATTGGTTAGAAATTGTTGAACATTAAATTGCAGTTTATTTGGAAAATATTTACCAATTTGACAACTAGTTTCTTCAGGAATTTTTGTGACACCAAAATGATTCGGCGAAGCTCACACGGGAAAAAATGAACTATAGTTTTTACTGGGATTTCTATGAAACTTTACAATTTTCTACATTAGTGGTACCTTTCGGATGCGTAAACATTAATTTTTCGTGAAACTTTAAACAAAATTTGTAAGTCCTTGTGGTGGAAAATACTAATACTGTAAATGACATATTGCATGTCCATCAAACGAATTTTTACAGTGTCGAACAGTAAAAAGTACACGCTACATTCACCCCGTTTTTACAGTGTGAAACCGTAAAAAGTACATGAAATAATAAACTTAACTTACCCTCATCAGAATTAACTAAACACAACCATAAAATTGTTTAAAACAAATAAAATTTAAAAAATTCTTTAATATAAATGCAGTTTCAATCATACTTTCTTACATCCATCACTTTCCACGTCAATTTCTGCCGAAAATTTTTTATACCTACACTGGGATTCGATTTAATCTACCTACCTATCTACGACCTAACGCGCACGGACGTTACCTATTACACCACTATCTACATGATAATTATTGGTAAAAAAAGTGATACATACATATCCAATCCGAAATATAATCGGTAACGTCAATGAATACCCGGCTGGAAAAAAGTAGTATGGGCGAGACGTCTCTGCGACACTCTTGACAAGACGTCTCGGCAGAGTATGGCTGAGGACCATTTCTCATGCTACTCCCGTACTTTGCCCGGAATGTCGTAATAGTCTCGCCGAGACTATTGGCGAGATTGTTGCTAGAAATATCGTAATGGTCTCGCCAAGACTATTGGCAAGACTGTTGCTAGGAATATTGGAATGGCCTCATCAAGACTCTTGGCGAGACTGTTACCTGAAATATCGTAATGGTCTCGCCAAGACTCTTGGCGAGCCTGTTACCTGAAATATCGTAATGGTCTTGCCAAGACTCTTGGCGAGACTGTTACCTGAAATATCGTAATGGTCAAGCCAAGACTCTTGGCGAGACTGTTGCTAGGAATATCGTAATGGTCTCGCCAAGACTACTGGCGAGACTGTTGATAGGAATATTGGAATGGTCTCGCCAAGGCTCTTGGCGAGACTGTTACCTGAAATATCCAATGAACGTGGCATGGATGTTTTCTGACTTTATACACATACAAAATGCGTCCATTGGATGTTTGGTTCCGTGAGGGAAGTCTTTAGAGAGCAAGAATAAATTTGAAATATAAAAAATACCGAATATTCATATATTACAATGTATCATGTCTGTAACGCTTCCGTGCAGTTGAAAATTTGCCCCCCTCCTCGCCCCATTGTTTGAGCTATAATAAGGAAATATAGCAAGTCTTCAATAAGTGTTTCATCTTGAAATTTCCTGGCTCACGTGTTTGGAGAAATTACAGTGGTTTTTAGTGGCTTACGACACTTTTTTAGTAACCGAATATTTTTTCGATGTATTAGATTTGTGAATATTGTTTATTGGTGCTCCCCAACATTAATTTGTCTGTTATTTTGACATATTTTACCGGATCTACAGCTTAATTGTACTTTCGGGGATTTTCAAGATGTCTGAATAATGAGAAAATCTTAATTAATGCCGTAATTAAGGCTCACCTTCGTTAGGAAAAACGACGATCTGATCGGTTTTTCCATAGAAGCTTTCCGCCTGTTTTTCCGGCTCGAGAGGAGCGCCAGGTCGTAGTTCGAGCACGTGGCCGTTTATCAATGGCTTTGGTAGGGTCGACAACGAGATCGAGACCTCGGGAGGCTTCTCGAGTCTGAGTTTCTTCAATATCTGTTGCTTGACATACTCGACCCGTAATTCCGTCATTATCGGATCGCGATCGATGCTCGAAGTTGCGACGAGACGATCGCGCGTGCAATCAGAGCATTCCTCGTTGCTGTTCGCATCAATTTCCGATGGTGACTCCACCTTCGATGGATAGAAAGTGGACCAAACCGTGTTTAGAGGATTGCCGATTATCGGCCAAGATCCACCGACGCTGCAATAGCCCAACAATAACAATAATAAAGCCAGATCCCACCGCATTTTTGCCTAATTTTTAATTTAATTTTTGATGATTTTCGACTAATGAATCCTCCGTAATAACACTTGAAAATCTGTCAAAACGATTCAGGATTTCGGGCCAGTTCTTATTAAATAATTTCGTCTATTCCCCGCGATTATTCGTGATTTGTGATGATCCATAAATAATTTTTAACCCCAACTTTGAATCCGTGTCTCTTCGCTAATCCGCCAAGTCCCAACCTATTTTCTTTCTCAGCGTTTCTCAACTTCTCTTCCCGGCTTTTATCGCCGCAATATTTCTAACTTCCCCTAACACTCAAGACACTTTCGAAGCGAGAATTAGCCGCACAATATCCACTTGTGTCACTGGACCCAAACGTTGATGAAGACTGAAGGTGATTCTTGACGATGGGCCAGTGATGTAGTGAACTCGGCACGAGTGGACCTTTGCCCCGTTGACGTTGGGGACGAAAGCTCATTGGACGAAATCCCAAGAACTCTGACTGTTATCGCCGGAGCTCGGCGAGAGTAACACGCGCCACGGACATGTTGCAGCATCTCTCTTTCGCTTTCCCTCTCCATATTTCTCTCATTCTCTTTCTCTATTTCTCTCGTCGCTATTGACGCGACAATTCTTACTTCTTACTCAAAATTGACGATACGTCTTAATGGGACCTCAACCAAATTGCTTTTATACTCTATAATGTTCACTCGAACAAAAAATATATATCAAAAAATAAATAAATCAAACGTCATTTCAATTAAAGTATCTCTCAGTTTATCAATTTTATCAAAAAATGCCATGCTGGAAATTCATCCTCAATCAATCAACGTTGAAAGAAACATCGTTAAACGGTCCTAAAATTTCGTCAGTAATTAGTCGTTGTACCCTGATGCAACATGTTTCGATCGTCTAGTTTTGATGTATGGCGTAATTATAAATCATCATTTATACAGATAATTCACAAGTTTTACATATTTATTTTAATATTTTATGAATATTATAAATTATAAATTTTATTATAAAAATGTATAGCGCATATTTCCAGTAAATTGACACTTGGATTTCTGTTCTATTTTACGGATCCGCGCAATGACAGATGAGGGCAAATTTCGCTCACATTAATTACATTAATGATATTAACGTATTATGATGAGCATTTATGGATACATGTCTTCATATATTTATGCTATTGTTGTGTTACAATATGCAGTGTAATACAAGAAAATCATGACTTATCCACAACGAAACCAAGGCAATATTAATTATTTATTATTTTATCAGTTGATGGGTGCAAGAGCAGCTGGCGGCTCATTAGTAGAACGAGAGAGTAAGATGAATAAAGTGGCCGCGTTAATGTTAGGACAAGAGCACGCGCTTTGCACGTAAGCCTCAAATTATAAATACACATCTGATACTTTCGACTCTTTGATTATTTGTTTTTTTTTCTTGAACAATAAGTTTTTTCAAGTTCTTTCGTAATGTATTTGGTTCAACGACTGTACTATTCAATACGCGGCCATAAATATATAGTTATTTGTGGACCAAGTCAATCGTTAAAAAATAAGAAAATTATTGAAATTTAGCTTCGAAGTATTTTATTTGTTTATTTATACAATTATTCTTATTTATTTATCAAAAAAATAATTAGATGAGAATTTGGAAACTTCGGAATTGGACAAAAGTCTGAAAAAATTCTGCCATTTGATACTTCAAGAACATCATTATGCAATATAAAAATTATCAAAAAAATGTTTGAGCCAATGTTCAACAAATCATTAGACGAATTTTTCTTTCGTTGTTTGAAATGAATTTGTTGATTTTCCAGAATATTTTGGAATTTTATATCTTTTATTAAATTTCTCTTTTCGACTTTTTCTGCAGGTGGTATTTCAGAAACTGTTTGTTCAATACTTCATAAATTCTTTGAAAAACATGATATTGAATCTTTTTACAAAAACATGTGCAAAGTTGGTGATTTTTTTAATCTAATTTTTTCATTTCTTCGAAAAATCTAAAGAGAATATTGTAAAAAAAATCATACACATTTGGAAAAATCACTAAACTCATTTCACGTAACGAAAAAAATAAGCTGATAAGGGTCGAATATTTAAATAACTTTCATTAATAAGTAATTAATCATATTTTCAGATTTTTGTTAAATTGCGAAGTTTTGATACCCCAAACTAATAACATTTTTAGCTAAGGAACACGTGTAAATTATTCTCAAGCCTAAAAATAAAAAAAATAAAAATCAAAATAAAAGGATGAAATGAAAAATGTAAAATCACACCCAGAAAAAACATCTAGTTGATTCAACTAGGATCTAGTTAAATCAAATAAATTTTTTTTCTTGTCTCACGGCCAAATATAGGTCTATTTAACTTTAAGAAATTATTTTGTTTGATCGCACAATTTTTATATTCTTGATTAATGAAAAATTTAATATATGTTTTAAAATTGAACATATTTTTGTCTTAAGGGGACCGTATGGTCTAGAAATTTGAAAAAATCGATTTTTTTTTTTTCGATATGTCGAAAGTATAGTATCTCAAGAATATACTGTGAAATTTTCATGCGGAAATTCTCAATATTACAGCTTCTACAGCCCATAACGCAGGTAGAGAGCGGTCCGCGACACGAAAACGTTCAAAGCCTTATTGGACACAAAGCCTTACGGGGATGATTTTTTAGTTTGCAAAAAAGAATGTGTTTTGCATGTTAAAAAACGTTTGTACAAACGTGCTGTTGATGCGAAAAAAAAACATGCACAAATAAAGAAAGCAACAAAGAAATTGACAGAAAAAGAAGAGGGAAAAAAGACACAGCGGAAATCGATAAATAAAACACCGAAGCGTCAACAATTGACGAATAAATTATTGCAAGAGCTGTCAACTTATTACGGTCTAGCAATTAGACGTAATTCAGATTCGACTGAAGGGATGAGAAGTGAAATATGGGCAGCATATTATCACAAAATTTCAACAGATGAAAATCCGCAACACTCGTACTGTCCTCCAGGTTCCGAATCGTGGTGCAAGTGGCGTCAAAGTGAGGCTGCAGGTACTTTAGACACCTACGAGCACCCACCTGCTCTGTGCGATGAAGCACAAGAGATATTAAAACCAATTTATGAAGAATTGACAGCAGAGACTTTATTGGAAAGGTGTATTGGCAGTAATACGCAGAACAATAACGAAAGTTTCAATGCTTGCGTGTGGCACCTTGCGCCGAAACATCTGTTTGCCGGAAAAAAAATCATTGATATTGCCACTCACATTTCCGCTTGCATATTCAATGAAGGATTTGCATCCCTATTGAAAATAATGGAGACCATGGGCATAACAATCGGGCCACAAGCGGAGCAACTAGCGCAAAACCGAGACGAGCTGCGAGTATCGAGCGCCAACCGTAGGAGCACGGACAACTCCAAAGAGGCTCGGACAGCTCGAAGAAATGAAAGGAGTGAGGAAATCTTGAATTATGAACGTTCCGAAGGAATCCTATATGGTGCCGGAATCGCGGATTAACTGTAAGTATTCAAAATTTGCTCAATTTTTGAAAATATCTGTACCTCAAACTTTAAACTCATTTATCTCGAAACGACTTTTTTCGGCACTGCGCAGGTGAAAACAAAAAAACTATTCAACCGAATCACTTGAAATTTGGATATGTTGTTCACAACATGTATGGCTATCGTCGGAACTACAATCATAATTTTATTTAAATAATTTCTTATTGTTTATACTAAAAAACTAGTGAAAAAAAACCCGATTTTACGAATTTTTTTTCAAAAGCGCGCCATTTTGTCAATTTTTAATTTTTTCGATTTGTTCTAGTCCCGACCATAACTGCACTCTTTCTGATTAAGAATCTTCTTGAATTTTGTGTTTCAGATGAGTAGAAGTCTCGGATCGATCTTCACCGTCCGGGTCGGATTTTTCGAGAGGGTCGTCTTCAATGCCAATTATATGATAATAAACACTGTTTTTAAAATTAAAAAAAAATTTTTTTGTATACTTAATAAAGGTAGTAATAAACCCGAAAAGTTAAAACATCAATTTTTAATTTTTTTAAGGCAAAAAAAAAATCGTGAAAATAGGTGAAATTTTCGTGCTCTAGACCATACGGTCCCCTTAAAAATGAAACAAATATGAAGTTGAAATAAAAATAATATTTATATTATTATTTATAATATTTATAATATTTTTTATACCATAATCAATTATAATATTATTTAATAATATTTTCGTGGATCTGCGACCTTGGGTAGACACAAAAATTAACGTTCGACTTCTTAGATATAGTCAGTCAAAATAATAAAATACTTTGATTCCCGCAATTTATGCACATCCAGAGTGCAATTCGTATGTGAGAAATGCCTCGACGTGGTACTCGAATAAACGGACCCAAATATCATTATTTATTTGATTTAAATACAGTTTTCTAGCTGAAGCGAATAGAAATTTTGTTAATTCAAATTTAAAAAATTTCGAATAAACGATTGTAGTAAATCTAAGTATAATTTTTTTCTGGATATAGTTGTATATCTTACACTGATTTTTTAAGTAACGAAAAAAGCACTCATTCCATATTTGCAGGCTCGATTTTTGAGTAAAAATTAGAGGTGTTCGCTGTAGCGAAAAAAAGTTGAAAATTTTCGGTTTATACTCGAGTGCACCATACTCTTTAGCTGAGAAAACTTGATTCAGTTTTCGTCCAACGTCGTCACTTTTTCGACTTAACGATTATATTTTTCTTTGCCACTTTGGGGCTAGCTCTTTCCTATCCTCGCCCTCTCTTGTTCGTTCCCATTTTGTCGCTGTATTTGCTCGAAGCAAATTCCCCGAGAGAACACCTCCGGGGCAATCCGACGATAAATTGTCGAGAGTGGGTGAATCTTTGCCCCGAGAACAAAACTCCACAGCAATCACGCTCAACTCGCGTGCGAACGAGCCTATGTGTATGTGTGGGTGGATGTAAACGCAAAAATATATGTAGATGTGCGAATCCTTAAAAAATGACGCAAAACCTCAAATTATTCGCTTACGAAAACCGACGTCAACGAATGTACATGCAAACACAACATTTCACACTTCACCGCCGAATTATCTCAACACTCTTTTTTCCTTTCATGCCGGACTATAATTATCCCGCTAAAGCTATGAAAAAAACATTGGAAAATATTATTCGATTATCCTGAATGGTATCAAAAAAAAATTATGTTACTCCATGAAAAGTTTACTCGTTGACAGAATAATCGTGAGAATAATACGAATGGACGAGTCTTCCAAACAGACTTTTTCCCGTGGGCGAAATTCCATCATGGGAGAAATCTTTCGTATTGAAAAGTGACGAAAGATTTGTGGAGCTGAAAAATTTAGAATGGAATTTTGAATGCAAATGGGAATTTCGAAAAATGGCGAAATTCCAAATTATTATTATTTTTATTATTATTATTATTATTATTATTAATAATAATAATATTATTTGAATTGTTTGTTCGAGTTATTGCTTTGTGATTTCCAAATTTGGAACCTTCAATTTCAAATTACCGGAAAGAATACTCCCAAAAAGTCATGTCTTTTGATGCGAAATAATCGACCTATCGATGTTTTTCAAATGGAATGACGACTGATTTTGTTTTATTTTTTTGGAAGATTGTGAGTGAAAAGGCTTTCTTTGGCAGAGACTGAAATCGTGTCGGTGGAACACGACAGGAAAATCCGGGGCTTTCGTCGTGCCCGCGAAGCCCTTATCATGTCGGATATGCACAGCCGAACGAGCCTCGTACGACTAGACGGTTTCACCAGCTAACTCTCTGTCCCTCTCTTTCTTCCATTTCGTTTAAATCTCACGTACGTATATTTTTCCATCTCGTCCACTTCTGACCCGTATATACCATGAAATAAATCCCAACGAGCAGTCTATATCTGCTCTATCTCTTCTTCTCTTTCTCTCTTGCCTCTATCGCGTTTTACCGGCTTGATGCACCTACGCTGAATTTATACATTCGTGTATTTCTCTCTCCTACTTGTTCTCTTCCTCTCAATCGGATATTTGACACAAATTTCAAAAACTCTTTAAATTTTTGAATAATTGTTTCAATTATCCGGCTTTACCTAAGAGCATTTTCTTTCTATCAAAGTGAGCTTATTACTAATTTACTTTAATCTCCAAAAAGAGATTAAATCAAAAAAGAGACTAGAAAAATGATTTTTTGGAGATTTTCCATACTTTTTGCGATCTAACGAAAAATGAATTACGTTTTTGTACGTTCTCGATAAGCTACTAAAAGGGCTTTTAAGGGGGTACGCCACTGTGACCGGCTAAAAAATTGTCAATTTCGAAATAAATTCAATCCTTCCAAAAATGATGAAGCCCTCAACAAATTTTGAAACTCCCCAAACAAAATTATCAAATGAATTCGAATCAAGCAAAAAGACGGCAATTCAATGTGCGCAAAAAATGAAATTCAAACTTTACAAAAAGTTGGCTAATAAATAGAGATCTACTAAAATATATATGGCCAAGTATGGGGAACTCTGTAATATTTTGTTTTACGAAAGCTTCAACAAATGTTGAAATAGGGGAAGGCCGGGCAAAGAGGAACACCCGGGCAAAGCGGAACACCCCCCCGAAAAAAGTGAAATTTCTATTTTCAGTGGAAAACTGAAAAATTCGATCATTCGATAATAAAAAGTAGTATTCACTGAAACGACTGATATTTCTAACATAAAAATTAAAATATATTTATTAATAAAAAAATGAATATTCAACGAAAATTTGTATGATCAAAAATTTATTTTGCTGCAAAACGGAGATGTGAATATTTCACTAGTATAAGAACATTACTAACGGTGCTGTAAACATGTTTGAAAATTATTAATTGTTCATTAGACTGATGCAAAATGTTTTATTTTTTTTATTTTCTTGCTCGTGCTCGTGTTTTCTTTGGATATGAAAGGAAAAAAAATCTGTTTAAAAATGAGCTCAATACGGCTCAATATTTAGAGGTGACTCTCTTGACTTTTATTGATGTTTTAATTTTTTTTTATGTTTTATTTTAACTTTCTTGCTCCCTTTCGTACATGTTTTTTTTAGATATTGATGAAAAACAAGTTCTGTTAAAAAATAAGCTCAATTGCTCTATTTTCAGAGGTGTCTCACCCAACTTTTATTTTTATTTTTTCAATCGCACGATTTTTAGATTTTTTATTTTCGGGCAAAAAGGTTTTCCTTTAGAGATTGATCGTATAAAAATTCTGGCGAAAAAAATTATCTTAATTCGTCAATTTTCACAGGTGTCTGTATCGACTGTAATATGATTATTTGATGCCATTTTTGAAACTATTTTATGGGCATCCTCCCACAAAATCTATTGAAAAACACAACATTTTTTTGAATTTTTGTCATAAAAAAAATACACGACATATTCCGTCATCATCTTTACAACGCCAAAAAAAAAAAAATACGTAACTCGAGAGACGACGACTCGACAAATCTGACGTAAAAGTACCAAGAAAAAAGTTGAACCATTTGAGGATGGTTATCGCAAAAAGAAGCATAAACGAAAAAAAATTTCCACAATTTTTAACAATGGTTTAAAAATAGAGTTGCGAAAATCCCGGACTTTTTACGTTCGTTTGTTTATAAAAAAAATTGATGAACAAAAATTAATTATTTGGGACAGAGCTATAGCGAGACTAATGACAGGGAGAATATCGAAGAAAAAAATCGATTACTTCAAAAAATTTGATGGGAGGGTACCCTCAAATGAAATTATTATGAGTAAATAAATAAATAAATAAAAGTCATAATGGGCATCTCCAAAATCTTAAGAATTAAGCTCATTTGTTAACGGGACTGTTATTTCAGCAATACTGGTAGAAAACAGGTTAGGTCGCACGAAAATTATTTATAATTATTTTTCAACAGAATTTTTCTTTCATCGATATCGAAAGAAAACATGAGAGGAAGCAAAGAAGTTAAAAAAATGGTGTTTTTAAATAAAAAATATTTCTAAACAATTAAAACATCAATAAAAGTCGAAAGAGTCGCCTCTAAATATTGAGCAATTGAGCTCATTTTTTATGAGAGATTTTTTTCATCAATATCCAAAGAAGACACGAGTAGGAGCAAGAAGATAAAAAAAAAACATTTTGCATCAGTCTAATGAACAATTAATAATATTCAAACATGTTTACAGCATTGTTAGTAGTTTTCTTATGCTCGTCAGACATTCACATCTCCATTTTGCAGCAATAGAAATGTTTGTTCAAACAAATTTTCGTTGAATATTTATTTTTTTATTAATAAATATATTTTCATTTTTATGTTAGAAATATCAGTCGTTTCAGTGAATATTACTTTTTCAACGCATGTCCCGAGTCAAATGATCGAATTCTTCAGTTTTCCACTGAAAAAAGAACTTTCACTTTTTTCGGGGGGGTGTTCCGCTTTGCCCGGGTGTTCCACTTTGCCCGGCCCTCCCCTACATTCCAATCGTCCAGGTACCATCTTATAACATAATAAGTTATAGGGTAAAACACCCACTCATACAAGGCCGACTACTGGTACATGACTGGTGACTGGGTGTTTTACCCGGTAACAGGAAAATTGATCGAAGCAAAATTCGCCCCGGAAAATTCGTTCCCGGAAAATTCGCCCTCAGAAAAATGTGTCCTCGGAATATTCGTCCCGGAAAATTCGTTCCCGGAAAATTCGCCCTCAGAAAAATTTGTCCTCGGAAAATTGGTCGTCTGGAAAATTCGTCCCCGGAAAATTCGCCCTTCGAACAATTTTCCCCCCGGAATTCCACCCATTCCACTATTTCACGCATACACACCGAGATGATACAAACCCAGCCCACTATTCTACACACACCGCGATTCCACGCACCCTGCGATTCTATACACTCCATTATTCCACGCCAATAACTGTTTCCACTTATAAATTACACAATGGAAAATTCAATAAGCGGGGACGAATTTTTTGGGGGACGAATTTTCCAGGGGACGAATTTTCCGGGGATGAATTTTCCGGAGGGGGGCAAATTTTCTGGGAATGAATTTTCCGGGGCGAATTTTCCGGGACGAATTTTCCTTAGATCAATTTTCCTAGATTGGTTTTACCCTACCACGATTCTAAAGTATAGTAAAGTATTTCGCAGCGTGCGTAGCGCACTTAATTGAATGAAAATAATTGAAGCGTCGAGCATGGTTCTGAGAGGCAAAGACTGAGTTGCTAAGCAACAAGAAAAACAGAACCGAAGGCTCAAGTAGAATTGGCAAACGTTCGAAAAGGAGAACAAAACGAGCTACCGCCGAGATCACTGCGCTTCTCTAGAATTGTATTTTGTGAAATCGCATTATTAATTAATTCGTGAACATCGGATTATTACTGTGTGTTTTTTAAAATATTATCGTTTCATTCCTTTAAAAGATAAAATAAATAAATCCTGCCAAAACATGTCTATTTCTTTACCTTCTCCGACAAGTGGGCAAATTTTGCCCAAGTATAATTTGATTGGTAACCATTTGATAAAAGTTTACCATCGTATGTTGAGTGGACACATACAGAGTACTTGTCTGGCCCGAAAATTATTATGTTTATTTTTAAAAAAATTATGTTTATTATTTGGCGGCTTGGCACACACCGCAAATTATACTTCGGTGCAAAGAGCACATGGGTTTGTAGCATGAACTACAACCGTATTGCAATTTCTGCGAAAAATTACAGAAAGCAAAAAAAAACACTGAGACAAATGTAAAATCGCGGAAATTTTTTTCCTCATTTTTTATCGAATTGAAAAAAAAAATTATTGCGAAATATTTTTGTATAAAAATACTTTAATATAAAGTGTAATTACTTTTTATAATCATTATTTCACATATCACACACCACGATACAGAAAAAGAAAACTTTTTCTAATATAGAAAACTTCACCGTTCCGGCGTACTGGTCCAATTTGGAACAAAATTTTCGATGATTTGTTCCAAAAATAAAGGCCGGTGTTAAACTGGCGAATATCCTTTCTCAAAACGTTGCCTAACTGTCGAGACAATTTTTAGAGCGAGTGGGGGAACCTGACGCGCGCTCGACTTTGTTACAACGTTTATAAACATTTTGGTCGTTTCAATGGCCACTGCGCCGTCCAACAGCCACGGCCGTTCGACGTTTTACTGCTCAAGGGTCAAAAATCACTATGATAATATATATTGATTACAAAATTGTAATTCTGAAGGATTCTGGTGGAAATATAATAATTTTTCATTTTAATTTGAGGCAGCAATTACAATGTTTTCGTTAAAAACCTTCAGAATTACAATTACCCTCTCAGAACCGAATATCCAATGGATGTGGCATGGATGTTTTCTGGTCTTATGCACGTACAAAATACGTCCATTGGATGTTTGATTCCGTGAGGGTTGATACCGGGTTACTATAATCCCATACAGTAATTTTTTATATCATTTTCTCTCTGTATTTTAATCTCTATAACTAAATTTTCCTACTGATTAAAATAATAAAATCTTGAAGGATTTCCGTGGTTTTGGAAATTGCGGCGTACGAGATCTCTGAGGGCTAAAAAAGTTCCACAGGGGAGATCGATTTCATTTTTTTAAATGTTGAAATATCCATAGGAAAGAAGCAGCATTTGATTCGCCTCAAAATGGTCTTTGAGGGAATTTAAAATGGAATTTATTTATTTATCAGCGATGATAGTTCGACATAAAATATTCCAATGGAAGGTAGGGTAAAACACCCAGTCGCCAGCCATATGCCAGTTGTCGGCCTTGTATGATTGAGAAGAGAGTAGAAGATGTCTTCTGCACTTTTCCCACTCATACAAAGCATGGACAAAGGCCGACTACTGGTACATGGCTGGTGTCTGGGTGTCTCATCCTATACAAGTTTTTTACCTGCATATCCTTTTTTAAGGCTTAGTTGAACCATATAAATCCAAATTAAAATCAATATCAACTGATACAGAAATTATATCGTAACTTATTTTGTTGTAACACACATTCGTATAAATACACGAAGAGGCTTTTTTGGTCGTTTGTTCTGGTGGCGGACTGTACTCGAGAGATATGTGTATGAGACTCACCCTCGTGAGACTTGTATACGTATATACGTGGAGTATAAACTCGCGAGAACGTGTCTGAATATGTATGGATCTCTAGTGCTTCTAAGGGACCGTGTCCCGGAGTACAATAAATTCTCTCCCTCTCTCTCTCTCTCTCTCTCTCTCTCTCTCACACGCTCTATGCCTCTCTCTTTACTGAAGTAAGAGATGAGGCAAACCTGACAGTGGAGAGGAGTCGTGTCGGCAGTAGAGTATATACTGCGCGTACACATCCCCCGGATTAGAACGAAGTGGATGATGAAAGCGTTACCTTCTCTGAAAGAGAAAGAACATATATTAAAAGTGCGTTAAGTTGTCTCCACATGTCGTTGATATATAGAGAGAAGACCAGGGTAAAGCGGGAGATACCCAAGAAAATGTTCTACTTTTATTAACGATTTTAATAAACGTTGTTCACTTATTTTCATTCGGGATTGAAAAATCTCCTGAGTTTTTTTAAATTTTCTATGAAATTACGTTTTATCAATCCGTTTTTATTGTTGAGGAAAACCTTCCTCAGGCTAAGCATATGTGGACTCGCAGATCTCTGATTGTAGCAAGTTAACCATATCCTGACGAGCTAATCAAACACAAGAACTACTTTGATGAAACAGGCAAAATCCAATGTCGACCTTATGCAAAGTCTATCAACGTAGACGATGGCAAAGACCCTTCATGTCTGTTTTCCAATGAGCAAGAATCAAACGAATTGTGGATTCAATGTCAAAGCTGAACAGATTTGGCAAACAGGGAACAGGATTGGCACATGATTCACGAACGGGAATCAAGAAATATTGTGTTTAACTAACTTTTTTATGAACCCCACTTTCCTTCGATCTATGTGGGTGTCTATACGTATTTACTTCATTTTACAGATGTTTTTATTTATTTATTGATTATGTAATGGTATTGATATGTCGAAGCGAGAAAGAGATAGACAAAGAGAGAGAGAGAGAGAGAGAGACCGCAAGAGGAAGACATTGGAAATAGAGGGAGAGAAATCAATATCGACCCAATCAACTGCTGAACCCGAATTACGAGGAGAAGAGAGGGGTATAATCGAGATCCTCGAGTGTGTTACTCGTCGTCTGGTTAGCGACTCGACACAATCTGTATTAATCTCCAAAATAAAATTTCATCGCGGAAGTCTTCGAGGTACAGCATATACGATCGACCACTCCGGGACGATTCGTCAACGTGTTGAATTTCTCCTGCATCTCGTGTAACTATCCATCGACTATATTCCGACCGTTTACATCATCGAAATACCAGGTCGTAACAACTTCGATAACTACTCGTCTATCTTTCGGCCGTATTCTGCGAGTATTAGGCTAACGTTAATAAAATATTCGCAAAAATAAAGATATACAATTTTGTTAATGCGTAATTATTATTTTTCTTCTTTTGTTTGTCTAAATGATCCCATGTCATTATTGGTAACAACACGTTACACAAATAAATTCATTACAATTATTTTTCTTTCGTTTTATTTTTTGATCTATTATTTTATCTCTACAAATTAAACACGCAAAGTTAAGTCTCGTATATAAAATGAACTGTTAAGTTTTTTTTTCACTTTATTTTTAATAAATTTACTTGTTTGATGGAGGATTCCACGATTTTGACTTGATTCGTAAATTGACATTGAATAATAATAATAATAATAATAAAAAACGGAACCGTTTCTAAAGTTTCTGAGGGTGGCGTCTGTACATAATAATAAAAAAGGAGAAAAAAACATTAATACATATATTTTGAGACAGTCGCGTACAGTTGTAGCAGAGAAATTTCGAGTAGAATTTAAAATGGTAGAATTCATAGAGGAAGTTTGTAAATCAGGATTTGGCATGATCCGATTATGAGATAAAATACCGCCTGTGGTTTTCGAATGGACTGGATTACTACACCAACTACACGTTTCAACCCCTTCCCTTCTTTCCTGTCACCCAACATACAAGGGCTCTTGCAGAATGGCGGTATAACATTCTCTCTTGTTTCGACAGATCCGTCATGCGCTAATCTTACGTTTCTTTTTTTTCATTCGTTACCATTATCTCTTGGCATAATTAAAATTCTCACTGACTCAAATAAGTGTCGCGTTTTTTCCGCTCTTTTCATATTTTTTTCATCAACTCGTGTGCATTCACGGAATCTCTCGACTCACCATTTAATTACAATTTTTCCTTGTTTGCGGCTTACGTTCTAATTCAAGTACTTTTCCGGTAAGATTTCTTACTTATTTGATTTTTACAATTTTGTTCAATTTTTTTAGACAACGATAGAACTTGCTCGCGGCTAATTGTTACACATTGGATTTGGCCATTAAGGAAGAACGATCGCGGTAGTACCTTCAAAAAGTTACGCGCATTACGTATGGACAAAACATGGCGATAGACTAAGTGAAACGTGAAAAAATTTTGGGCGTGCCTATGTATTCAGACTGTTACAATACACGGAAAAGCGGTCTATACAAACACACGTACACCATGAAATTTCGTTTCTTGTCAAGATCGTGCAACGTCGCATTGAGCAGATGATAGTATTCTTTTGGTATTTCTCTATCACTGCTATGAGTACAGCAAAAGATATCGAAAATGTCGAAACAAGAAAGGTATAATGGTAGATTTATAAAGAATAACAATTTGACAAAAAAGTTGAAATTTATCGGGACAAAGCGAGAAGGAAAATTAAGAAAGTCTGTCATTGTACTTAAAACTACATTTTAAATGTAGATTATGATTGAACTACAATAAACAATAATTATTATTTGAATTGAAAGTTGTTTTTAAACAATACATAAATTTGTATTGCTTAATTAATCATTTATAATTTTATACCAATGACAACGCAACCATACTGAAGTAAAGAAATCCCGTGTGTTTGTATAGCTACACGCACACTGCGACGGTTACAATGTTGCCGGATCGTATTCCCCCCATTCGCAGCCGGGTAAAAACTCCATAAAAGTTTACATCTTCCTACTGTTATATCTCGACTTTAAAACGGTCAATCGAAGTATTTTTTTTTTTTTACTTGTCCGAAAAATATTCATTTAGATCATGCTATTTTTTTATTGAAATCTGTCGAGACGTTTATTTGCTACAATTGAGAGAAGGGCGACAGACTATGTCTACAGCATGCTTCACATATGCGATACGTGTTAAACGTGCCAACTTTAATATTAATTATCTCCGGTTCTAAAGGGTCAAATATTTCCAAATTTCAGTAGCGGACAGATGTTGCAGTCTGTTTTGAGTTATAAAAATTTCAAGAAAATCTGTCGACGCGTCGATTTGCGATCATACTTTCTTAATCAGAATCTTTTTTGCATACAAAATAGTCCATTTTTTGAACGCTGTTAAATTTTATGCCGAAATTTTTTAGCGAAACTTATTCACGAAATTTTCATTAGTCGAAAGTTCATGAGTCCATTATTGATATTCAAATATTTTTATAAATATTTTTAAAGCCCGTGTAAATTGAAGTAAAAAAATATATTCATGAGTTCTTCTTTTCTATGCGAGGTTTCGGACAATAAATTTGGGAAATTTCTTTTTCATATATTCTGGATACGTAAACGGAGATATAATAATTGACGTTTCTCCGAAATTATGTGCCGTTACCAGCTGTGCAACGTGTCTCGTACGGAAAACAATAAGTGACATCTCGAATGGGGAAACGATGAAGGAGAAACGACGGGCACATATAGAATTTGAAGCGTCTGAAGCGCAAACATACAGAAGAGATCCTCAGGATCTCTCTCTCTCTCTCTCTCTCTCTCTCTCTCTCTCTCTCTCTCTTTGTGTACGATCGTAAGGGGTGAAACCTTCAACCTACAGGTCTCGATTGTCACGGAGAATAGTTGTCCCCGTGTCTGGTAGATATCTCAAAATTTTCTGCGGTACATGCAGCGTTTCATGTCAATTGAAATAGTTTATCTCTGTGAAGTTAATGAGCTTGACGAATTCTTAATGACTAATGAATTAAATCAATAAAAAGTGAGGGAAGATAATAAAAAAGAAGGATTTCAATAAAATTAGCCATTATGAAAGCCATAAAACTTTTAAAATGCAGTAATAAATTGTTTTGTTTGTAAAGATATAAATTGCAAAATCGTAAAAAAAAAACAAAAAATGTATCTCAAAAGGACACCGTTCATGGTCGAAATATATTCAATTTGTCATGAATTTCCCCATACATAAAACATGTAAGTACAGACATGAAGTGTTCTGACATTTTGCACATTTGCCTGTTTACAGACAATTTACGTATACATATATCACGTAATTGTTTACGACTAAGTTATTGTATATATGCTGTTTATATTTCTGAATATCCGTGAGCGATGTTGTTACACAGACTGCAACTTGACAATGTTGTCAAAATCGGCTCTCCTCCCTCTTATTTTCTTTCTCTCTCTACAACCAAGCTGAATATTACGTCGAGCATTATGTCGCTTTGGTTCGTACACTCACATACGTATGCCCAAATTCGTGTACAGTGTGACCCAAAAACATGACATAGTTCAATCAATATTTTGCCTTTTGAATTGTCCAAAACGGTTTTTATCTAACATTCGTGATTATTTTTTTTCTGTATCCAAATATTTTGCTAATTTTCATTATTTTTAATGTTTCTACATGTACCTGTTCGGATTTTTACGAGCCCATTTCATCACTTTAATCCAATTTCACTCATTTTTGCGTTTCTCTGAAACCCCTGCGGATCGTTGCCTACAGCCACTTTTCCCAATGCACTACTGTACTATCGTACTTAGACGAGGGCCTAGGGAATCTGTGGAAAACTCTGCCGATACAGGCGGCTACATTATTTTACTGAATTTCAGTTGATTAGCACGATCAGAAACTCAAAAAACTACCTCCCGCTCAGCGATCGATGCGCAAGCCGGTGCATGGTTAAGCGGTCACCCAACCAAGTATTGGCCTCGCCCGAGGCTGCTTAACCTTGGAGATCGCCGGAGCCACACACGGATCGCGCACCTATCGCTGTCGGTCACTATTATTAGTAATTTCCTCGTCAATTATACTTACTAAAATATATCACACTTCGATTGGCAACTATTTTTGAAAATGCATATTTTTTTTTATTCTTGTGAATGCTTAATTTCTTCGTCATATTTTTTGTTTATATTTTTATTTTTTTAATTATATAATGTGAATATTGCATTTGTTTTCGGATTTGTAAGCTAATTTGTCCTGAAGTTTCTGCTGTTACATCCAATCAAATCCAATATTAAATTCGAGAGCCTCAAGGAATTCTAAATGAAGCCAAACGAACCAGATTCACACTTTGAATAGTAGCTTAATTTATTTTGAATGAGTCTATAGAAATATATGGGTCAATGTTCCGCCCGTTGACATAACGCCATGTCGTAACTTTACGCTTACGCAGTGCTTACGCCGGAAATATATATCTAATTTCCCTCTAACCCGTCTAAACGTCGCACTGAGCATTCCCCGTTGTCAATTCGGAACAGCCACCGTTTTCGTACCGCAACGATAACGGCGACGATTCGTCGATGGGCACGCTTCGCGCCCCTCTGTTTTGAAGACGTTGCTATGGGTATTTCTCCGGGATTATTCATTATTGTTATGGAGAACTCCTCATTATTGTTATGGAGAACTCCGTAACAAAAACCATAATTGAATAATAATAATTTTATTCATAACGATGAGAGGTATCAAGAAACTGCAAGCATTTCGCTTGATTGTCAAACCACCGTACGCTTTTTCAGGTTGCAAAAGCCTGAAAAGTGAAAAAAAATACGCTGGGAAGAAAATGTTCGCTGTGGTGAGTTTGGATTAACAACAAATTGACGCTTTATTTTGATTTCTATTTATTTATTTTTTTTTTTTACGACACAGCCGTTTTATTATTTTTCGTACAAAAATATTACAAAATGTATATTTCAATGATAGTTTTTCTTATTCAAATTATTTCCAGTTTTGGTGGAAATACTAGAAATGCTTTAGAAAGTAAAAAAGGCAACAATTAAAAAACGCTCGGATAATTCTTCAAATATTAATAATGATCATCGTCACAGTTTGTGATCATTATTCGTCACGTGTGAGTTTTTACAGGTAGGATTTTTTTTAAACCCTTGCATACGATGCATAGTTTGCAACCCCGCAGCGATTTTTGCCCTTCCTCAGTCTCATGTAACCGTTTTCGCCCCAACTATCACTCCACCAATTTTTTAGGATCCATTCATTTGGCGTATAGCCCACTATCAGCACCGCGTGATTAACGAGATCGGAACTGCAGTTCGGATCATCGTAAACTCCTTCGCTGAAGGAAGAAAAAAATTTGTGTTTTCGTTAAATTATTATAGGTTTTCAATTATTTTTTTATATTTCCTTTCTTTACAGAGTGTCGAAAGACCATTGGTACAAAATATAAACCTAATTTCAGGACCAAATTCTTAGTTGCAAAGTCTAGGAATATTTATCAATCAGGCTCTCGCGTGACGAGTTTTTGATTATCGTAATTGGAGGATACGAATTATTTTATCGCGCATTTTACTGAAATGGTTAGAGATAGATCAAAAGAACATAAGACCAATGTTTTAGAGCATAGAATTCCCTATAAAAAAGGTGTTAACAGTGAATTTCTCTCTTCGGTAGCTTAGTCCTGAGAAGGAATCGAGAACGTACCTGGTTTCAAGGGGCGAACATGCGGCAAACGTTTTTAAGATATACAATCCCATCGGAAGACTAAACTACTAAAGCTAGAAAAGTACCGCCGGAAGTTTTTTTGTAGGAAATTTTATGCTCTATAACATTGATCTTATGGTCTTTTGCTCTATCTCCAACCGCTTCAGTAGTATGCATCATAGAATTACGCCTATCCTCCAACTTCAACAATGAATAACTCGTCAGGCGAGAGCCTGATGAAAAAATATTACTAGACTTTACAACTCGGATTACAGTCCTGAAATTAGGTTTATATTTTATCCCATTGATCATGGGATACATTGTATATAAATGCAAAAAAAAGCCCGAAAACCGTCATATTCGAGTATATAAAAGTGCGGCAAGGCTCTCGCAAGCTTTTCTTTTAATACTTGGCGTCGAGCCGCTACCGCGTCTCTAGATTAGATTAATGTTTGATTCGATCTACGAATTTCATTATTCAAGCTTCAACGTCCTAAAAGTTTCAACGTTTTCAGCACTTTGTTTATTTGGTACAAACGAGTTTAGGAATGAAATTGCTAGTTTGAAAGCGGCTAAAACCGGACCATTGTGCCTATCCACTTATCAATAGCGCAAATACGTCCTTAAGCATATCAACTTACTGGTAGAGTTGAAAAGTCTTCGGACTAGCGTTAATCGAAGTGGCAATTGGTCCGATCGTAGCAACCGCAGCTTCGAGTGCTCGTTCGTCCCGGGCTGGTAAAATAGCCCATGACGTAACATTAGCGACACTCATGTCCTCTTGGAATCGGCATCGACCTTCCTGTAAATTAATTGAACATCCGATTAATGCAAAACCTTTTTTAATTCATGCATATTAGAAATTTCGGCGACACGAAAACTTTTGAATAAAATATAAAATAATAAAGTTGCTTATTATGAGAAAGTTACTTAATATGAGATCAAGGAATATCTCAAGATTTGAAGGCTGTAAAAAATATTTCAAACGTCTGCCACCGCGCAGTGGATAGCACTTTTTCTTTTATGGTGAACATTAATTGTTGTCGCTTAAGATTTATTGAGGCATTTTGTTACACTCTACTTTGATGTCTGTAACACGTTTCCAAAGTCCTTCACGACTTTATTTTCATACTCACATATTAAGGAGTATTGTTTATAGAAGACTTTACCAGTTTTAGATTATTTGAAAAGTTATCAACAAATGAAATATTTAGTTCTATTAAATTTCTTGAATGCCCTAACATAAGAAATCTCCGCGTGCTTATAACACTACTAACAAAATGTAGAGAGAAAAGGCATCTGAAACTGAGAACACAAGAAATTAAACTAAAATAAAAAAAACAATAAGAGCAACAAAAATGAAGATATATGTGCAATGTCATCGAGTGTAGATCAATTAAGTAAATGCGGACTCATTTGTATATTTCGCAATAATAGTTCTCAAATATGTACTGAATTTCAAATAAAAAAAGAATAACTCTTTTCTCATCCAATATATTTTGTTCATTAATTTATTAACTATTGAGACTCTTAATTTGTGCTGGCTACTTCATATAAGGCACTCTGGTATGTCATATTAGGAGCCCTTTTGAAAAACCCTACAATTTGCCATTTTCACTAAATGTTGACATTTTTTAAAAAACGGCGTGAAAAAAATATCGACAGTCTCTAGTATACGGTAAGAATAAACATTGAAAAATTCTCCTGCAGTCATAGTACCGGCGAACACCCTTGAATTCTTGTGATTAATACCAAGCAATATGCAAATTTTCATGAAAATAAAATAAAATTTCTTATATTATACAAGAAATGTTATTTTTATTTCATTAAAAGGTTGTTTTGATTAGTTATAATCTCAAAAATTGAAGGTTGTTCCTAATGATGCGAAGCGGTCACACGGTTGGTCATTTGACCGTCTTATGACCGTCACAGACATGTCAAATGATCGATCAAAAAATGACCGATTTTGTGACGGGGTAGGTTCGGGCGCTTGGCGCTGCGATCGCTTTTCTCGAAGCACAAAATATTCAAAATGTTTGAACAAAAAAATTGTTTAAAATACTTGTGCAAACAAAATACGTTTAAAAATACATATGTGATCGGTGCATTGCAAAAATAAAATGATTTTCAATACGTAATGTTTGACTCGCTTTTGTTGACCCGTGACCCAAAAAAAAATGACCGTCATTTCGCAACTACATTGAGTTAATTCGCCATATTTGACCGTGACGTGACCGTAGCTGAAATAACTGTCATTTTGTATTGACTTTCAAAATGAAATTGACTTTCAAAGTGAAATTGACTTTCAAAAAATAACCAACAATGACCATCAACGACCGTCATTTTTTGGTCATTTGACCAATTCCTAAAATGACGATCATTCCGCATCACTAGTTGTCCCCCGTTGCTATTACTGCGCCGTAATTTTTCAATTTTATTTCTTTTCGTGCATGCGCTGGTATACAATATTTGCGACATGTGTATAATGAAGTAACAATTCAAGAAACCTTATTATAAGTTTCAGAGTCCTGTAAAGAGACTGACTTATGAAAGGCTCCTTTACCTCAAGTGTGATCGAAGCATTATTTTTTTATTGTTCAGATTTAATTAATTAATTTATATTCAAACCTTGGCCTTGTAAGGATAAGCATTTTGTGCCATAATGCCACGAGATTTTTCGAGATATCTCAAAGTGTTTCGGAGAGAACCTCCGGCACATCCGATATTTCCGGTGCTTGTACTGCAGTCGACAAGCTGTTGCGCGCTCAGTGGCATTATATGCCCCGTTTCTTTAAAAATCTGACCTTCTATACTTCCAATGATCGAATAAGCGTAACAGCTACCACAATCCCGTTGATTTACGGGCTCTGTTACGAAACCTTTTTCTCGCCAGTCGAGATGAGTTGGAATCGATCGAGGATCGTGAAGCACCGCTGCTACCATTGGATCGTCGCTGACACGACGACGACGACTCGGGGTCAGTCTCACCTAATTTTACGTGGAACATCAGCATTTAATCAAAATCAAAAAAAATTGCAATCGTCTGCCACAATTTTTAAGATACTTGATTTTGGAAATCGATGGAGCGAGAATTTACTCGACAAGCAACAAAATAATCTCCTAAAGTTACAAAAAAATTTAGTGCTCATAAAAAATGGTAATTCACAGTTTGAAACAATGTAGATTTTCTGAATATGTGTTGAGATTTTTTTAACGACAATATGAATTTACTTAAAATGTACTGAAAAACGTTTAGGCTATAATTTCGGTGATTATTTATCCTTTTTTGTAAATTTTTTACCTTTCAGTCACCGTAATGTTATAATTTAAATTTACATCAAATACACACTGGCGACATGTTTTATTTTTTGTATTCTTACTATCATTAACTCACTATTTATTTCCGATTTATTCATTAACATTAGAAGCCTAAAAACTTTTTTTTTTCTTTAGGAGAGTGAACAAAAAAATAGATATACAATAAACGATTGAACTATTAGAAGAATTGAGAAATCACTAAAGAAAAATGAATCTTTTCATTACGTTCCGATGATAAAAACTTCAATATCATTTTGTTTATTCAAAGCAATATTAAAACGAGGTATAGAGTGGACAAATATTTTTGAACTGCAACGCGCATATGGAGCATTTCATGTGAACCCGAAGATCGTTTTGGTTTCACATTTTTTATTTTATTGAATTTTTTTTCTTATTTAGTGCTGATTGGAAGGGACTCAACTGTTCTTTTCTAGTTTTATCTCAATACATCTGTTGGAATTGAATTGTTATAAAATATTTCGATCTTTTTATAAAATTCCTGAAAAAATTAGATACATGTGACGGTCGAAATTTTAGTTCCAAATATTGTAAAAAATTATTGAAAGATTACTATAAACTTTTATTTGGAAATATCTGTTGCTATTTTTTTCTTTCGTAATAATTATACTGAGCATTATTTCTATCGCTTTTAAAAATCATTTGTAATATTATTCATTATTCTGTCGTTTCCATCAATATTCTTAGATTTCATTATCATTGTTAATTGTATTTCGTTATTTTTATGATTTTTCACAAAATTTAATCATTTTTTATTTAATAATTTCATGAATTATCCATTAATTAATCAATTGATTTTCTGCGGCGGAATTTTACGTACCAATTGACGTATGTATTGCTTCGTACTAAGATCAGAAATATGATTATCACGCAGAGTGTAAGTGTGATGTCCCGCAGCTGCCAGCAAATTGTGTCGATAAATTTTCAGTATATTTTCCTCCCAGGCCATACGTCTTCGCAGTTCACACTTTCCCGTGTACGTTTTATTATGACTTGCCTATTCGCCGCCAATACCGAAAAAGTTTTATTTGATGATTGATATAAAGAGAGAAAAAAATCGATAAGGAAAACCACGTTAGTACCTTATAAAAGTGCCAATAGTCGTTCAAATGTTTAGAAATATTAGAAGGTAAGGGTCCAATTTTTCCTGTCAGATCTTCCGAATAACCGTTGACGATTGTGATCGTCGAAGCTAAAAAAACAATTGTCACTAAAATTATTCCAGAATCCATTGTTAACTTCTTTCTCTTCGGATTTTCGCACAATCGTTCTCGCAATGGGACAAACTTAATTCCGCGATCAAACTCGTATACGCGTCGTCACTAAGAAATTCTCATGAATCGCAAATCGTTGCTGTACAATATTGAAATTTACTTTCTCAGCAAATTCAAAAATTTCGTAATAACGTAAATAAACACGAGCCATGCTGTTCGAAGTATTTGTAAACACACGAATAATCGCTGATACATTTTTTATTAACATTCTGGACGTTACAATGATATTCGTGGAATATCTTAACTGTGACATTTGCATTTCTCGCGTTGTGATCATTTTTATTCAGCATTGCAGGAGATATCTTTCGAATGTTGAGCATTAATTATTGACATTTTGGAATAATAGCATATTGTTGAAAATCTTGAATAACAACCAGTATTTACAGTCTTTTCAAATAACAACAAACTTTTTTATACGCATATAAAAAGTGCATCAATGCATTTTATGGAATTCTTTGAAATTTCGTTTCGGTCATATTAATCGACTAATTATTTCGAATGTAAGCCAATCTCATTTTGCATGCGTCCTCGCCTCTCACATTCTCGTCCTTCGTACGGAGCCGTGTGCCAGTTTTATGCACCGCATATGTATTCGTAATATTTTTCATTCCCAATTGCATCCATGAAATTTTTTACAATGACCATTCGATAGCGTCATCGCAGTCGATTTTTCTCCCTTAAGGATTTTAGGAGATTTGAGGATTTTTACTCCTGCGTGATTCTTTGGAATGTCTAAAAAATTACGATACTTGTGTAATTTATTTATTTCAATAATAATGAATGAATGATATAAATAATGCAAATACTATATATAATAATAATAAATAAATAAATAAATAAATAAATAAATAAATAAATAAAATTGTGCTTCAATTATGACTTTTTGTGTTCACCACAGTTTGTGAATGTGACCAACGTATTCTATTCCAATGTGAAATTTTTGTCAGCGTTCTACAGCTTTCAAATGACGGCCGTATGACAGTTCTGGTATTTTCAAACGTTGTATATTTGCTTAGGAAGCTGATTTTGACGTTTTCCACGAATTCTGAGCGATAGAAAATTCAGACGACAGATGCTTTTTAATTTTTTAGTGGATTTTCAATGGAAATATGCAGAGCCAAAAATAAATTAAAAATCTAAAATTGATATAAAATGTTTGAGAAATCCAACGACGAGTTTCTTTAATTATATCGAAATCTTGGAAATTACTGGCACAAAAATTGAAGAAGTCTTGACGTGTGTGAGATTTTCTTATCTTGGTAGTGATAAAAGTGACCGGGAACAATCCGATATTCAAGAATTATTGGTCTTTACTGGTAACCTCAGATATTTTCAGTTCTCAATCTTGGAAGAATGATAATGATTAAGAATGATGCCAATAGAAGCTAAAGAGTTTCGTAACGAGTATTTGCGGGTTCATTGAAAAATTGATAGATGGCAGCTGTCGCGAATATTCTTGATAAATCTTTTCTTTACCGGCGTCGATTCAGGAAAAGATGTCCGACGGTGGCGCACTGCCACGCGTCTGCGCACTCGATCGCATGTCGCGATAAATCTTTTGCGCTGGTCCATGCTGCGCAGACGATCCAGCTGGTGGAAGGGGCGTTAGTATCTCCTCCGCTCTCCAGGCAACAAAAAACCTCTTTCTTTCTCTTTCTTTCCATCTGCCTCTTTCTCACTCCCTCAGCCGCATATACATGTTGACGTTCGCGCTTTGCGTTTGCTGACGTATCAGGAGAAGCGTACTAGTGTGTTTGCGCGGGTACTATCGAAACATACAGACACGCGGTGGTTATAACTACGTGATCCGTCACAGCTGTTAAGCGCACACGCGCGCGAGCGCCATGTCCTCGTCTCTGCGACGTGATCATTCCCTCGGGACTGGGAGTTAATTTAAATGTTGCATCGTTTTTTTCTTCGTTCTTTCACTTCTGCTCCTCAGTTTATTTGTCATCTTTCTCTTCTTCTTCTTCTTCTTCTTCTTCTTTTACTCCTTCTTCATTCTTCTTTAATTTACATCGAATCAGTGTATTCATTGCTCGGTCTCGTGATCCTCTTTTGCTCAGTTGATAATTGGCACACACGGAGCTACGACGTTGTTGTTCAGCCTCCTCTCGGCCTTAACAAGAAAAAAAAACTTCTCCACTTTTCTCTCCATATGATTGCGATCATCGAACGGTTCATGATCTTTGGATCGCGCCAATCAATTGTGCCAGTGTTAGTTTTTCAAATTTTTAATTCCCTTTCTTCCGTATTGTGACGGCGAGTGCATCGTCGGTGTTTCAGTGTTTATCGGATAATAAATGTGCACTCGGCTCAAGTTATACCACCGACACCTTTGCCATTTCGTTTTGAATTTCGCTTCATCTCTTCTTCGTTCGCTATTTATCACGGGAGAGTGACGTCGCTTTTTTGGATTACGACATGGACGAATCCGGCATTGATATGGGCTTTGATCTCGCCGCTCTCACCCATGGCGATGATTTTGATCTCGAGTACAACAATGACTTTGATCAAGCACTCTCAATGCTATCAAGCTCTCAGGACTTTATGTACTATGAGCTCAAGAGCCGTGCACCGGACACTGGCAGGTGCGTGTTTTTTTCTTTTTATTTATTAACTTCGTTATGTGAACAGAT